>VZRR01007152.1:469426-534842 GCA_013398015.1 Oreocharis arfaki
CCGCCCGCGGGAGCCAGCGCGGAGCTCGACGGAGCTGCGCGCCCCGCAGCCGCAAGGCGGGACAATGTCTGGCGGGCTCGGCGGCGGCAGGTAGCGCGTCCCGTCCCATTCATTCATTCATTCCCGGCCGGCTGAGGCGGCAGGTGGGCGGCGGGTGCGGGGACTCGGTTCGCTCCCGCGACTTTTTCCTTTACTTGTGCGGCCCTTTTTTTCTTGGAAGCGTGGCTCTCGCCTGCGGGGCTTAGCATTTTTCCCGGCGCACCCCACTCTGCACATGCCGGAGCGCGGCAGACCGGCCGGGAGGCTGCGGGTCAGACGGAGCGCTCGACCGCAGCTGTCACCCGTGCTCGCCCGCCGCGCATCCGGGCTCGGGCGATCCCTGCCACCCCGCGGCAGGGGCCGGGGGCGGCGGTGCCCCGGCGGCGGTGGACTGGATGGGACGGGGCGGCAGAGCCGCGTGGCCGTGTCCGTGCCGGCGCTGCCGGGCGGGCGCATAGAGCAGGGTTGTTGTCTAATTAGCCGGGGACGGCGAGTCGGACACGTGGAGGCTTTTTTCTCTTTCTCTTTGCAGCCCGGCATCCTCCCCTCCTCCCCTCCCCTTTGGCTGGCTGTGACAGGGGAGAAGGTCGCAGCCCTGCCTGTCGCTTCCCGGGCGCCAGCCCAGTCCGGTAGGACTGGGGGCTTGGTGGGCTTTTTCTAAGGAAGAGGGTCGTGCGGTGCGGGAGGAGGCGGCAAGCCGCTGGGCGAGCGCTGGGCTGTACTTTCAGTGTCAGAGCGGGGCTGTCGCTAGGGCTGGCGGTGAATCACCCGGGCCGTCTCTCCCGAAAGAGAGGGACAGCCACCGCTGCCTCGCGGGCGCCTCCCGCAGGGACACGTCTGCCGCTCGGGGCTGGGGGGCCGGGGCGGCGCAGTGCGGTGTCCGCCTGATCCACGGGCGCGGCGCGGAGCGGCGCCGGCGGGGCCGCCCCGGCGGGAGCGGGCTCTGCCCCGCGGGGCTGCTGCCCGAATTCCTTCATTCACGGTAACAGCAGCGAGTCATTTCCTCTACACCTCCTCTTCTTTTTCTTTTTTTTACCTCTCCTCCTTTTTTTTTCCCCTTCATTTCTCGGTGTATCTTTGCACAAGCCGGTTGCCTCTGCGAGCAGCCCAGTGCTGATGGGCGTCCGGGAGACTCCCGCTGTCCCGGCCGGGCGGAGCGCCGCGCTGTGCCGTGCCGAGCTGCGCCGCCCGGGGGGGAAGCTGCGGGGCTGCGGCCGGAGGTGCAAAATAAAGTTTTAGAGCACCGCTGAGAGCCCGGTTGACTCAAATGAGCTGCCGAGCGTCCCGGAATCCTAGGGTCCTTTTCTCCTGCTGGAGAACGCAGGAAGTACAGTGGGGTTTGCTCGGTTCTGCGGTGCCAGCGAGGCCCCAGTCACTTAAACAACCCGGTTACAGAACTGGCCCCGCACTGAAGTCCTTTAACGTGTTGGTCGCTGATGCTGTGCTGCCGCTGCAGGGCGGCGTTTCCCTGCGGTGCCCGGCCCGCAACCCGCGCAGGAAGCTCCGCCGATGGATGCGTACCTGCTGGCTGCCGTCTACGGAAAACTCGTGTTCAAAATGAAACTTGGAAACTGAGCCACAAAACTTCCTTTGGCATATGGGCAGTGGCGCAGCTGTCTCTGTGTGTCACTGAGAAAAGTGAATCCACTTTGAGCGGCGGCTGGAGAAGCAGCCGCGCTTGTGGCAGCTGGAGCGTGGGAGCTTTTGCTCCAGCACGGGAGGCTCCAGCTGTCAACGAGGGGTGCGTGCGGAGTGGGAGCTTCAATCGCGGCTTACCCCCAGTGGTTACAGAGTCTAGGGAATTGGGAGTGAACCATGGGGCTGTAGGTCTACGGCGCGGTGGGCGCGAGTTGAGGGTGGCAGCGATGGGCTGGGTGGGTGAGTCAGGGGCCACCCAGCAGAGGCTGCGGGAAGACCACGCACATCACAGCAGGCTGTGGAAAACTTCTTATATGTAGCATGTTCTTTCATGGCCCATGACACAGGCCAGAAAACAGGGTGGAAGATGTAAGGTGTGATTTAAAGAATGTGGGTTCAGCAGCTCGCGTTTTGGAGGTGCTTGCAGCTTGTCTAACAGTCACCATGCTTCGCTGCAACTTAATTTAAAGTAATCTCCTGAAAACAGGCTAACAGCGTAAGCAGCGCTTGTTAATTTTATTACAAAATAACTTTATTTTAATGTCTTAGTCATACTTCAACATACCACAGCATGCCATACCATCAGATATATCACGGTTTTTAATCTTGCAGCATGACATTGACTCCTTGCTAGCACTCATGGCTAGCAGTTCTTAGCTGAAGTATCAGAACTCATACCTTGAAAGTCAGAAACAGAATATTGTCCACCAGAAAGGCCCCTCTTGTTGCAAAACACTCTCTTTTAGATTAAGTTAGCTAGGTAGAGCAAGTGCTGTTTGTGAAAAGAGTAATGGAGTCCTTTTTACCCATAGATAGCCTCTGGGGAAATCCCTTAGTCATGAATTAGGTGAGCAGAGTATTTCAAAAACAGTATGAGGGATTTAGAAATAGATTAGAGGTAATAAAGTTGGAGAAATGGAGAGTATAGAAGGGTTCGGTCATTCATTTGTTGGTTGCAGGATATTAAACAAACTTGTCCTCAGTCCTTATCTGTCCAAACCCATAAAAGGAGGGCATATTTTGTATTAGAGCTTATAGCATGTTAATGCTGCCACTTACTGTCTTTACTTAATTGTAAAAACTTGTGCCTTCTCATATAGGGTCCATAAACGTTCTCAAAAAAGGTTATTGTTTAGCTTTTTGTTTTGCTACGAAGTCTGTTTTATTTTAAAACAATATATCTCCTGTATTAAATATACAAAAACACTAATATTTTTCAGAATGTGTGGCACAAGTTAAAGATCTTAAACATTCACTCGTGTTCTGGACACAGCCTCTAGTTGTCTTTATTGTCCCAAACATTGTATTTTAATTTGAAACCTTCATTGGTTGAAAGTTTGCCAAATGTGTAATTCACCACTGATCTAACATTAGGAGCAGGTCTAAACATGCACAGTAATACGAAGGTTGCCAGCCCTTTGCTTGTATCTGTGGATACCAAAAACAGCAGAACCAGTTCAGAATACTAGAACAACAGAATGCAGAACAAAATCTTGTTGTGCAAGTTTTAAAACTTTTATCTGTGTAACCTTTGGAAGGATTGTAGTGGGGGGTGGGTGTTTTATAATTAAGTAGCTCAAGTCCTCATGTTCCACTCTGTCTCGTTGTGTTTCCTTTTGCAGTATATATAGTAGTGATGATGATGAAGAAGATGTTGAGGTGTACGATCACGATTATGATGGTCTGCTTCCTAAGACTGGAAAACGTCACTTAGGAAAAACCAGGTGGACCCGTGAAGAGGTAAATCCAAGTTCATTCATCTGCATGCAAAAAGATAAGAAAGAGCATGGATCATATTGCTAATCTGCAGAATTACTTCAGTGACAGTCTCATATCTGAGGACAACTTTTTTGACCCGCTAGCTACATTCAGTATTTTATTTAACTTTGAGCATAGTTCTTACCTTTTCAATAAAATTTATAAACACAATTTTTAAATTCTCACCTAGCTCTTTGTTACAGCACGTGATGTGTGAATCTCTGTGTAATCCCTGTTGGAGAAGCAGATTCCCAATCACCTTTAGCAGTGCCTCGTTGTTACTGCTTGCCTCTTTCTGTTTGGAAACTATTGCTGTGTGAGAACTGACCAGTGTTTAGTGTCCCACAGCAGCAAACAACTGTGGCAGAAACCACTGCAGTCCTTAGGTACTGTTGGAATTTTGCACTTTAATTGCAGCATTATGATTCCAAGTGGAAATAAATTAAAAGCTGGAGGAGAGAAATCCAGCAGTACCAAGACTGAGCATTCAAGATGTATTTTGCTTTTCAAGGTCAGAATGTGTTTTAGTCGTGATACCCTTGTGCTGACTTTCTGGGAAAATTGTGGTATCAAACTCCTTTGCCAGGTGGATATCCTTTGGCCATTTAACTGGTTTGAGTTTGTTGTGAAATACATTATTACAGTTCTTGAGTTATGTTTTGACTTTCTCTTCTCTAACAATGTGTATTGATGTAAAAACAGTGGCAGGTCACCTCTTGCAAGCCTTTTGTTTATTTATTTTAAATCATAATCTGCCCTTCCGAAGGTGGGCATGGTTGTGATGTGGCCAGGGAGAAAGGGATGGCCATGAAGTCCAATGGCCATTGTCCTGTCGCATGAACTGGGAGCATACTGGGAGGTGCAAAGTGGAGAAGGAGAGAGCTACTCTTCTCTTACACATTGGTTTGTTTTACACTGTCTGTATCTTTCCCATACATAAAATTGGTTTCTTTTGTCTTTAGGGTCTATATTTCTGGCCTTATCATTAAAAAGATTGGGCCAAATGTTTTGCTGTTTGCAAGTATGGAAAACTCCCTCACAGAGAACAGGAACAAAAAGGAGCTGTTAGTTTTATTGTACATTTATTATAGGTGGATAGGCCATGAGCAAATCACTGGAACTCCCCATTGCTTGCAAGACATATAAAGCTTAAGGCTGTGATTTTCAGAGGTCCCCAGGTAGCTGAGTGCCTGAGTGTTACTGAATTTTGAGGTTATTCTGATGCTTGATATCTAAACACCCATGCCCTCCTGTAAATCCAGTCTAAGAATAACAGTTACAGTGCTTTGATGAGAAAAATGGGAATGTGAGTCAAAGAACTGCATAGAAGTCAGTCTTTCTCCTACAGCACAGTAAAGAACCTACCAAAATTCAAAGGAGTAGAAAAATCTGCTTTAGGCAATTAAAAGCGTGAGAAGTCTAGAGACCACCCTCCCTTACACTCAGAAAGCAGTAGATGCATAAGAAGCTACAAGAATGAATTTAAAAAAATATTTCATTTGGATTATAAGAGATTGCAATATTAATTATATCTGGGTGGTTTTTTTAATGATTCAGGATGAGAAATTGAAGAAGCTTGTGGAGCAGAATGGCACAGAAGACTGGAAAGTCATTGCTAATTTCCTTCCTGTAAGTGGATATTGGTTTCTGTCTCCAGGCCTAGTAGCAACTCTTCATCAAGAGGTTTCCTTGATAAAGGGGAAGGGGAGTGGTTGCTTTATAGTTACATTTTCAGGGGAGATATAAAACCTCCACAAATGGAGACCTTAGAAATTTAGTTAGATTACTGTGGAAACCCTTACAGTTATTTTTCCTTTCATTTCTCAGAAAGGGTTGGAAAAAATCAAACAAGCAAAAATGGAGGATGGTGGGGACTTGCACAGTAGATGGTCAATGTGACAATGAAACAAAATGTCTCAGCACAGCAAAAAAAAAACCAACTTTGGTGAATTGTAAATATGATTTTGATGATAATTACTTTGTGAACACTTCGGCTGTTGCTGAAATACTGCATGTGAAAGCATGCCAGCTATTGTGCAGATGGGGAAGATAAAGTCTGTGTAGTTTTGGTGATGGAGTCCTCAATGCGGAAGTGATGAAAATCTTATGTATTCTGTGAGCAAATTGATAGTTGAGCACCTTCTTCTCGAACTTACTATATCACTCCGTGTTGTTGAGATTTAGTAGTCTTACTTGGCAGTGAAATACATTGAAACAAGTGTACGTAAATAGGAGCATTCTCACTCCACTTTCATCTTGTCTAAAGAATTATCCACTTTGTGTATTTCACATTTCACTAGAATCGGACAGATGTTCAGTGCCAGCACCGATGGCAGAAGGTTCTAAACCCAGAACTTATTAAAGGTCCATGGACTAAAGAGGAGGATCAAAGGGTAATCAGTTTTCCTTTCTGTCTGATTAATGCCTGACTAGCAGATTTCAGGTGTTGGGGCAAAACTCCTTGAATCTTTGGTGGTCTCAACATTATAATGGCCAGAGGCAGACTGTATTTGTGTAGTGCTTTCTAAGTTTGCTATGCAAATAAATTAATGTTGCTTTACAGGACTGTAATGTAGAATTGCAGTCTAGAAATGCCTTAACTATTACCAGATTTTTCCTTTTGGGTAAAAATATGAATGGGGGGTGGGGAACCTTAATTGCTCTTATTTTTACTGTGGCAGTTTTGAAAAATGTTGTTGAAAATACTGCTTCTCCAAAGAAAAAAAATTCATTGATTCATTATGCATCATTAAATACAGGCAGTTTTTATGTCCTTCTTTGAAGGTGATAGAGCTCGTGCAGAAATATGGTCCAAAGCGCTGGTCTGTCATTGCTAAGCATTTGAAGGGAAGGATTGGAAAACAGTGCAGGGAGAGGTGGCACAACCATTTGAATCCAGAAGTGAAGAAAACGTCCTGGACAGAAGAGGAAGATAGAATTATTTACCAGGCACACAAGAGGCTGGGAAACAGATGGGCAGAGATTGCAAAGTTGCTGCCTGGACGGTAATGACATATACCTTTAACTCTTAAAAAAGGAAAAAGCTGCAGGTCTGAGCAGTCTGTTTTGGTTGCCTCAGGCTGCACTGTATAAATCGAAAAAATTTTGGGATCAAAACCTGGGAAGCCAGTGACACCGATGTGCGTTCTTCCCAGTGGGGAATTTCACTGTTTGGTCAGTGCATGGAACAGTATGCTATTTTTATAGGCTTTTAATGTTTGCCATAGGTAAAAAACCCAGTAACTAGAGCAAGACCGTAAGAGTTTCCTAAATGTCTGTGCAGTCTTATTTGTGCCTGTGGTGACTGTCAAAATTTAAATTGATTTAACAGGGAAGGATCAGACTCTGCAAGTGGAACATAATTTACATTCAGCCAAGGGTATGCCTTCAACATGAAATCCAGTTTGTTTATTCAGAATTATTTAAGGTTCTTCTACTTTAGTAATTGCTCCTGAATCATCCAGATGATTTTGACCTGTTAAAAATCCATGTGTAAAAGAGGAGAAACTTTTTCCTCAAACTCTGGTCCTGGAAATATTTATCTCACTGAAAGCTTTTGCAGTGTCTTATTTGCTGTGATTAAAAGTGACTCAAAGTGTGGGCAAGCAAATAATGTAAGCAAGGGAGAGGTTTCCCTTCCTACTTTTCTTCCTGCTGTTTGGCAAAACATCTTCAAGACCTAAATATAAGGCCTAAGATCATGATAGCCTTTTAAGCGGTCATTCTCTGGGCTGCTTTCACCTTCTAGAAGATAACAAGAAAGGAATTATCCCTTGGAAATGTTTTTGTATCTTCCACACATCACAGATACTGCTTTGAATGATACCATGCAGTGGTGATGTTTTTTCCAATAGCAGAGCTGTTTTTAAGCATACTCTTAAAATCTCACAGACTTGATAAGTTTGCTCTTTCTGACTCACGTGTGAGGATTTGAATCTCAGTTTTTGTGCATCTAAGAAAAATCCCAACAGTTTTGCTTTACTGCGTTTGTGTGTACAGCATGATGTTGTCGTCGTCTAGGTGACCAGCTGGAAAGTTGCTTGCAAGTTAGTCTATTCACAGCTGTTCTCCCCAGTCTTTCTTTCCAGCAATGAGACACAATAAGATTCCCCATAAATATTAAGGTATAGGAAGATGATGTTGGCATTCCTTCAGGATAGCCTCAAAGGGATGTTAGCCTTTTGTGTCACCTCACTTCATGGGAATAAGGTGAAGCTGAAGTCAGTAATTTCTTCCAATCTGAGGATCTAAGTCATGAAAGATTGCTTTAAAAAGTACATAAACAACTGTAGCCCATTTTTCTTTTTCCCTGACTTTTATACTGAGCATCTTTCCTGAGAAGTTGGGAGTAGCATTTGTAATGGTGGGGGAAGGAGGAGGGTCAGAGAAGAGCTTAGGGTGTAAACAGAAATGCCAGCAGCAGTTCCCTGCCAATTGACCCGTCTGAATTGGAAATGCTCACTTTTGAAACTCCTTGAACGTCTGTGTTTCTGTTGCAGAACTGATAATGCTATCAAGAACCACTGGAACTCCACCATGCGCCGAAAGGTTGAGCAGGAGGGCTACCTGCAGGAGTCCTCCAAAGCCTGTCACTCCTCAGCAGCTGCTGGCTTTCAGAAGAACAACCACTTGATGGCCTTTGCTCACACCCCATCGCCATCTGCCCAGCTGCCGGTGGCCAGCCAGCCCCCGCTGAGCAGTGACTACCCCTACTACCACATCTCCGAGCCACAGAACGTGAGTGCCTGAAATGGGAGTGTGGTGGGGGTGCTTGTTTTGCCTTGCTGAATAGATGGGTGCAGTTTAGCCGTGCCTGGTTTCGGGAAGCACGAAGGATTTTCTTTGTCTTGGCGGACTTGGATGTGATTGACGTCAGATGAGGATTTCTCTGACTTTTACTTCATTCAGTGGTGAAAATGTGTACATTTCGAACTGGTGGCATTTGGGTGGTGAAATCGCCTACAGCGGGTTTAGCGCCTCGGGAGCAGTTAACATATTTCTTAGAGTTGTGAATATTAAATTTCTGAATATCAGTTGAATCTGGTTAATTCTGGGTTCCATGTCAAAATCTCCCACGTTCTCTTTGGTAATATTCTGTTTTTGGGTTGCCTGTCAGAACCAAGTAAACAAGTATTGTTTTTAATCAGATTTCTTTTCTATTAATGATTAATAATGAAACGGGCTTCTGCTTCAGACAGTTGCATTGTAGAGTTTTAGATGATAATAAATTGCATCTTTTGCTTTTTCACTTCAATTTAGAAAATCCTTACAAATGTGTCTATAAATTATTCATCTTTTCTTATTCAGGACGGGTAAATATTTCATATATGAATTTTCTTTCTTCCTCTCTAATGCTCACTGTCATATTCCTAAAAACCTGATCACTTTTCTTGTAAACATTTTTAGTTCTTTTGCTATTTCATCTCCACAAACTTTAAATATTAAGTTCCTAAAACTGAAGTATGTTTAACACAAATTCACAATGCAAGCAGATAATATGATGGAAATAATCACTTCTTCCTTTATGCCTAGGTTCCTGGTCAGATCCCATATCCAGTAGCACTGCATGTAAATATTGTCAATGTACCTCAGCCAGCTGCTGCAGCTATCCAGGTAGATAACTTGAACCTCATTTCAAGAGTCAATTTCTTAAATATTTGATAAACTAAAATGCAGACATCGTACATTAAGGAAACATTTTCATGTATTAAGTGTGGTGGAAAGAGAAAATGGGGAAGGTGGGGGAGTTCTAACATGGCTAATAATTGCTCCTTCCAAAGTGGATTTAAAATGCAGTAGTTGACATCTGGTGTGATGGCTTTCACTTTCTCCATTTCAAATGTCTATACTGAAATTCTGCAGGGACTTTGGTAGTGGAAAACACAATTGGCATTTGTTTCGTCTTTGAATCTAATTTGGCTGTTATAACCACAGGTCGGCAAACCATAAGCATTTTAGTTGCTACATCCTGTCAGACCTTTATCTTTTCTTTTCCCTTAACTCTTAATTTCAGAGACACTATAATGATGAAGACCCTGAGAAAGAAAAGCGAATAAAGGAATTAGAGTTGCTACTAATGTCGACTGAGAATGAACTGAAAGGGCAGCAGGCATTACCAGTAAGATTGTCACTGTGTGCTTGGATGGAGGGATAGCAGCCTTACCCCAGTGCTTGTCTTTTTAACTTTTTACTCCCCCTCTGCCTTCAGTACTAATCAAGGCTCTATATTTCCGTTTTAAAAGGATGAAACATAGCACATATATAATCTGTATCTGCTTTGTAAATTCTCATATTGAAAAAAAAATCCAAAATATTTGCAGGTATCTTACTTTGCAAAGTGGGAGCAGGATTGGGTTCTGTAACGTGATGTAATATTGGAAACATGATGATTGTACAAGAATTTAAAATCCTACAGATCTTTAATCAATAACGGGATCTGTGTTTCTGAAAGTGTGCAATGGTTCATGTGATGAAAATGTAGTGCCTGTGCATTAGATTTTTCTTCTCTGTTGTATTCTTTCCTTCAGCTGTGTTTTATACTCTTTGTAAGCTTCATGCTTGGTGCATGTTTGAGAGTTTGTTTTACTCCTTTGAATAATGTTAGATTCTTCATAACTGCATGTGTGGAGCAAGTGCTGGCTATTACTGAATTCTCATACTTCGTGGTATATGCCATTGGATGTTTATGTGTGAAAACCCTTATGTAACTGCTTAACACCATCACCGAAGCCAAGAATCCCAAAATCATTTTTGAAAATAGGTGATAGCCAGCAGATTCTTTTTTTTTAGTTTTTTTTTTTTGGGTAATACTTAAATTAATAGTGAAAGAACTGCATGCATGATACGTTAGTTTGGCCACTTTTTAACTTTAGTTAATGTTTTGCAATTTCTCCTGTTGCATGATCACACTGGAAAGAAACTTCTGTTAATTTGTTCTTCTGCTTTCCTAACCACGTTGATTTGACAGCCTCTTCATTGCATTGGTGTAAGCTGTAGCATTAGACAGGGATAGCAGAAGAAAAGGAGATGAGCAGACAAAAGCAACTCTAACTCTAAAACCTTTTAGCCTTCTACAGTGCTGAGCGCTCAGTAGGGAAATCCTGCCATTTCTTGCTTCTGACAGAAAAGGACTTTGCAGACACTTTTTGAGCACTTGAAGTAACAAAGTATGAATTGATTATATGTTAGTAAAGACGTATGCCTATAATCCTGGAAGTAACTTATGAGGTAACTTTGGGATAACAAATACAATGCCAGTGTTACTTAAAACAAGATCTTGCACTGATGAAAGGAAACATCTTGACAATTGTTTCATAGGCATAAGCTTTTAGATGATGATGCAACTACTTTTATCTTTCCTCCAGTGGCATCTGACACCTTGTGCAATTTCATTGCTAAGTTCCTTCTGCCTTTCCCCCCTCCCTTTTCTTTTTTTTTTCCCTCTTCTTCCTTTAGACACAGAACCACACATCAAACTACCCCGGCTGGCACAGCACCACAATTGCTGACAGTACCAGGACCAGTGGTGACAGTGCACCTGTTTCCTGTTTGGGGGAACATCACCACTGTACTCCATCTCCACCGGTGGATCACGGTTGCTTACCTGAGGAAAGTGCATCCCCCGCCCGGTGCATGATTGTTCACCAGAGCAACATCCTGGATAATGTTAAGAATCTCTTAGAATTTGCAGAAACACTCCAGTTAATAGACTCCGTAAGTAGACTCGCCGCCTCAGGTGGATTTGTGCGTGGTCAAGGAGTAAGGGGTGAGGAGCTGGGATTGTCCTAAATGTGGTTGTTGGTTTTTTTCCTGAGTAACTTTGAGTTGCTCCAGGATCTGAAGTTTATCTTCTGACATAACAAAATGCAGCTGCTCGTAAATGAAGCCCTTGAGCATGGATGCATATGCTTTTTGTGGGTGTCTCCCTTTCCTGCTACATCTTGGAATGGGAGTGTGAGTTTTGGCAAGCTGCACAGTAGGAGTTTGAAACAATCTCTCAACATTAAGTCTCCTTAAAATAAATCAGAGACACAGTGAAAGATTTTAAACAATGAAATTATATTTATTGATATTTGAAGTGACACATGGTTTATGTGTGGCTGCTCATGTATCTGCATCATTTTCTAGATTTTTTTGTTGTAGCCTCAATAGCTGCTTGTCAAAGTTTAAGGAGCTTGCCCTGGTGTATGTGATGGACTGTAAACGCACGTTTAAATGTCAGGTATCTGACTGACGTTGACATGGACCTGTTCCCATTGCAGTCTCTGTGATGCTACATGTAAAGAAGTAGCACACTGAATTATGCTTTTTGGTGGCAACCTCCTTCAGAAGCAGAGGTGTGTGCTTCATACGGCATCGTGTCCCTTTCAGCACATCCAGAGCAGCATTGCACGTTAGAAGGAGGCCAGTTTTGATCTACAGAACGCATTTTTTTGTAGCAAAATGCACCATCATCATACCAAGCAGAAAACACTGGGCAAGTAAATAGTGAGGACATAATTTGACTCATTTGTTAGGGACTCAGTTGCCAGCAACACTACTAGAATGTCAGACGGTTTGATAAGATCAAGGCATGTATTGAAAACAAATTGTGTTCACAGTGTTGCTGCTCCCATGAACAGGGTCAGGCTGAATTGAACTGGGAAAGACTTTGTTGTTGTTGTTGGTTACAGGCATATCCTAGCGCTGTATTTTCATGAGGTGGCACTATACACTGTCTTATAGCTCCGTGCCTCCCACGTTGTTTCAGGATCCTTCATCATGGGGTGATCTCAGCAGTTTTGAATTCTTTGAAGACACAGACACTCCGGCTAGCAGAGCTCCCTCAGGCACAGTCGCGCAGCTTCAGCAAAGAGAGGCCAGTGCTTGTAGACCTCAAGGACACCCCACCACAAATATGAGCAAAGTCATGTCGAGTCAGGGCTCTCTTGGCTCACCAAAGACCTTATCTGCCTCACAGGGCAGTGCGGCTCCGTGGGTCCTTCGCAAAAGGAGAGGGCACTGCAGCCCCTTAGCCAGTGGCCACAGTAGCACCTTGGTCCTAGCTGACGTCAGCAGCTCAACTCCTCCTAAGCGCTCCCCTGTCAAAAGCCTGCCCTTCTCTCCCTCGCAGGTAGATCAAGACTTCTGCACAGATGTTACTAATTCTCAAAAGTCACCCCACTCTTAACAATTTAGAAACTAATCCCTTGGAACAAATGACTAATGACCGTTGTGCTTGTTGATTTCACTCTGTGTTTGAATCTTCTCACTGCTCCTGGCCTTCACCACTGAGTTTAGTTAACCAGCAAGCTAACTGTTGATTTTTGTCTTTTAAATTCATCTGTGGGGCTTGGTTTCTTGTGTTTTGGTTTTTTGCCTTTTTGGATCTTTTTTGTAGGGGAGTGTGACTCCTTGCTTTGCTCTTGCTGCTAACTCCACCAGAGTTTAACATTTCTGATTATTTGTGCTACTTTCCATCTCTGTCCACTTACAGTATGATTCATTGACCTAGAAAACCCCGAACTGCATTTAAATAGCATTCAGGTTGTGAGACAAACTGACAACAACCAGAAAATTCTAATCACACTCGCCATCCTCTGCCCAGGCCATGAGAGTTGGAGTGGAATAGGAATGAGGAGAAAAATGGCCTGTTAAAATGGCCTGGCGTGCACTTTCAAATTTCTGATGATGGTTGCTTTGTTTCACAGCTGTAGCACTATTTAAAAGTGTTTTGGATTTTTTGTTTGTCTGTGTTGTTTTGCTTTAGTCTTCGATGTCAAAGAAACATTATTTCATGAAGGATAGTAAAAGATTTCATGTAATGATTTCCCGCTGTATTTCTCATTACCTATTAGCTTTCTTAATCATATGTCATTTATCCAGTGAAAGCCGGATTTTCTTACATGCCACATTTTTATAAAGTGGCAGATTGAATCTAGAAGGTGATATATTGAATTGTTGTCAGAATAAAGGATACCGCTATGCTCACAGATTTGTAGACGCTAGAAGTAGAAACAATATTTTAGGTTACTAGGTAGAACACACACGAGAGCAATTTTCTCCAAACAAATACTGCTGTCTCATTTTCAGTCAGCTGTTTCCACTCCAAAGCATTCCGTGTACCTGTCACAGGTGGCAGTTTTCATTTTATTCTCTGAAAATGAAGCACTTTCTTTTGAGAGAGATGATAGGAAATTTATTTTCCTGTCATAAACACTTTATTTACTGCCCTAAAAGCCCCTAGATGCTCCATATAAATCTTTGTGGAATTTAACCCCGTTTCCTGTGGGTCTGTTTCTGAAACATCCCTTGCTCATTTTTACCCAGTTTCTTGGGCACACTGCTCTTAATTAAAATTTTGAGAAAATCCAGATCAGGCTCTGAAAGTGGTGGAAAGTGTTTCTCATTGGAACAGAGTGTCATTTCCTTTAGAATTTCCCTCTCCAGCTTCCTGAGCCAAACCATTGAGTATTTTTTCACAATGTAGTCAGCTACCCCACATACCCCTACTCGCATCATAGGGTCAGAAGAGCGATTCGTGTCAATCAGAAGAAAACAATTTCTTTTTCTTCTGTTCAGTAATGTCAGCTTAAGAGGTCACTCGTGTAATCTGGATGTTCCTGTTAATTTTTTCTTTCCACACCTGCAGTTCTTAAACACCTCATCCAATCACGAGAACTTGAACCTGGACAACCCTGCACTTACCTCCACGTCGGTATGTGGCCATAAGATGGCAGTTACCACCCCGTTCCACAGGGACCAGACTTTCAAAGCTCAGAAGGAAAACCATGTGTAAGTCTGCTGTCTTGTTGAACTCTTGAGGGTCCATTTCTTCAGGTGTGCATGCAACCAAAGCGCTGGCTCAGCGTATGCTTCAGGCTGTAAGAGGGTAGGTTCAGATTAGACACAAGGAAAGAATTCTTGACTGAGAGGGTGAGGAAGCGTTGGAACAGGTTGGCCAGAGAAGTTTTGAATGGACTATCCCTGGATGAAGCCCTGGGCAACCTGATCTCGTGGAAGGTGTGCCTGCTTGTGGCAGGGTGTTTGGAACTAGATGACCTTCAAGGACTGTTCCAACCTAATGGAATTCTATGATTCTATGTTTCCTGCAAAGTTGTTTGCCCACACATTGAGATTTTTCGTAGTTGCGAGTAAAACTTCCACTTTATGGAGGTAGGTTATTAGTACAGAAAACCATGCATACAGGCTCACCAGTTTTTAAAGTAAAGTCATTACACCTTATCACAGTCAAATAGATGTTCTGCTGTAAAAGCAGAATGGATTATAGGATCCCAGGGAAATATTTTCCAAAGTCTTACAACAATACTGCCTGTATGCATGTGTTTCTGTAAAGAGGTAGTATTTCCAAGCGTCTTCCTTTAAAGTTCCTCTCCTTCTTTTTAAAGTTTCAGGACTCCAGCGATCAAGAGGTCGATATTAGAAAGCTCTCCAAGAACACCCACTCCATTCAAAAACGCACTTGCAGCTCAGGAAATCAAATACGGTCCTTTGAAGATGCTGGTAAGAAGGAAACAATGATAAAAGTTGCTTTGATATTAGTGCAGAGGGATGTTCTGGGACTTGGATATAATGTTTCTTTCTTTCAGCCTCAAACTCCAACTCATCTTGTAGAAGATCTGCAGGATGTTATCAAGCAGGAGTCGGAGGAATCTGCAATAGTGGCTGGGCTACATGAAAGTGGACCCCCTTTGCTGAAGAAAATCAAACAAGAGGTAAATCTCAAACTTACCTGAGGCAATTTAATTCAGAACTCTTTGCTGAGAAACTTATACCAATGGCTTTTCTGTTAAATAGCTGTGTCTGTTTTTCTTTCATGTGAGCCCCAAGATCTTAGTGTCAGTTCCATATAGTATACTAGGCATGTCTAATTCATCTCCCATTGATTTCCATAGAAGTCTTTCTGCTGTTTTCAGCAGGGGTTTGCTTGGGCCGTTCTAATGCAGTTTTCGTTTGAAACTTAAAAAGAAAAGAAAAATTAGACGTGAATTTGGATTGAATCTTTCAAATATTGGTGAAAAGTATAGAAGAACCCCATGGGGACCAAGCTCCATGGAGTGACTTAGAAACCTGAACATTTGAGGACATTGCATTATATTACTTTGTCACTAAAGTTCTAAAAATACATGTATTCTCAGTCCTTTCTAGGGGATTAAACTCCTGAATACTGACAGAGCGCTGAGTGCAAGTATTCAAAGTTTTATTAGATAGGGATTTTTTTGAGAACCTTGAACTTTTTTCTTCTGCAAAGAGCAAGGCTGCTTTAAAAGATGCTACTGTAAACATGCATTATGCACCTCTGTGAAATATATTTGTTCAATTTATTAAGCAACTGACAGAAATCTCCTGGTCAGTTATGTGCTGGTTGAATCATGTCTTTTCTGCTTACAGGTGGAGTCTCCAACAGATAAAGCTGGAAATTTTTTTTGCTCAAATCACTGGGAAGGAGAAAACCTGAACACTCAGCTCTTTACACCTGGGTCTGCTATGGAAGATGTGCCAGTAAGTACAAGTTTTCACACCATCAAAGGAATTCTTTGTTTTACATCCCTGTTCAGTTCTTAAATGCAAGAGGAAATCAGAAAAAATACGCTCTCTTCACAATTGGGCTTTACTCCTTGTTTCTGTGTCATTGTCCTGTACTAAGCATAAAAAGCAAAATGCTACACTTAATTGTCACTGTGATGCCTCTAGAAGGTTGCAGAAGTTGCAGTCATTTTGTAGCCCACGAATTTTGAAGAGCCTACACTTGGAGGATGCCTGCACCTGTGTGTAGAAATGACTAGATCATGGAGTTAAAAACCAGTGAAAAAGAGAGTCTCTCTTGGTTTTTGCGAAGGAGACCTTGCTTGAGCACAGTTCCCCTTGCATTATCAGGACTCAGGACTATTCAGTGTTACTGTTATTCTTGAACTTGGGATTTTTACTGGACGGAAAGTCTGCACATGGCAATGCTCCTGCAAAGCCAAGTCCCAGGGATACCCGGCTGAGGTCTGCTCCTCATCTGTGACTGTGCCCAGTGCAGCAACTTCTGCAGTCAAGCTGAGTTTACTTACAATGCATTTGAATTCAGATTGTTCTCGTGAGTTCCTAAAAATCTTTTTCTGTTTTCTTTTCCTGTTCAGAATCTTCTTACCAGTTCCATTTTAAAGATGCCTGTGTCTGAAGATGATGATAGTTTTCACAAAACAGTTGCAGTACCTAGAAACAGGCCACTAGCTAGTCCTCTGCAGGTAACTATTCTTTGGTAAAAGTATCCTCTGTATATAAAAATGCATATATACATCCATGTATTTATATTGCTTTCTCACAGACTGGTTTTAAGTTTTGAGTATGGAAGAATGAAATGTTCAGATGAATGAGGATCTCACTTTGCTTGTGGAGCATGAGGAAAGGCTTGTGGAACATTTAGCCAGGAAGCTAAACAGGGCATAGCTCCGCATGTGGGGTATTGTAACTCAGCTGGGTGCAATGTTAAATTGCTAGGACTGCAAATTAATGTGGACCCAAGGCTTTTTTTTCTATGGACTTCTTGTAGGCAGCACTGCTGTTTGGAGATTTGAGTGGTGTGGTGGTGGCCAGAACTTAAGAGTGGCCTTGGGGTGAGAGGAGAGACTCTTAGCACTGCCTGGCACGGGTGTGGCCAACATTGTCCATCCAGCCCAGCCCCAGGATGGCCTTTCCCCAGTGTAGGCTAAATGTGTAATTGTTGTAACATAACCCAGATGTGAGGCTGGAGTTTGTGTCTGTGCTTTTGCCAAGTGTTAACAAACATACATTTGCTGTACTTCAAAATACAGCTGTTACACAGGGGCTGATCCAAAGCCCACCAAAGTCATTAGCACCCAGTTTGGCAGCTCTTGTATGCTTTAGGTGGAACCCACAGCAAGTCATTCAGAAAACAAAACATAATTTCTGTGTTTCTGAGGTAGATGAGTGAGTGATTTTGTAGCCCTTCTCCACATGGGAGAACTAAAGGAAAGTGTCTCATTCCCCAGAGTGAGTCACTGTCAGGAAGGAAATTGTAACTCCGTAGTTCCTGACTTTCAGACAGATAGTCCACATGGCTAATCCTTTCTTTCCTCCCTCTTTCCAGAATTTACATTAGGGCTTATTTACAGTAGGAAGGAATGAATAAAGGCTGGTTTTGATGAAGCACTTCTAGCCAGGCATTAAAAGGAGATAATAAAATTTTACACGTGTCCCCATTTGGCACAGTTTGCCATGGAGTAGGCTTGTATTTTGTGCTGCATAATCATTTGATGAAAAACAGCTTTGGAGGGCAGGGATTAGGACTCCCCTTGGCATGGGGGTGTCTGTAGGGGCCAAAGACTCACACTCAGTATTGTTTATCTGCTCTTTCCTCATGAACTGTGTTTCTTGGCTGCCCCGTGGTAGACACCTAAGGGAAGGGTTTGAAGATCCACTGCCCCTGGTCTAGGGCAGTATATAGAGGCTGAATTCAGGCAAAGGAGCCTGGGTCTCCAGCTCTGCAGGGTGTTGCTGGAGCTCCCTGGTGGGTGTGCGAGAGGAGGCTGCTGGTGCACATGAGCTCAGCTCTGCTGCGTCCCAACACATGTCCGTGACCCCAGCCAAACTCTGAGCTCCTCCACAGGTTTAGGGCAAGATTTTCAGGTAGCTTAGCAGCATAGGCTGTGTGTTGTCCTGTTAGTGCTAGTTGCCTGCACTCTGGCTGTAATAAAAAAGAAGCATCTGAGAGGTCTGTAAAATAGGATCTTTTGATCTTTGGTGTAACAGTGTTATGTTTCCTGCTATCTAAAAATAATTTCTTTACAAGCTGCTGTAAATGAGAGGGCTTGTTTAACCTTTTGTCCTCGCTCATGCTGATTTTGTTCAGGAAGTTTACATGAGTCAATTTGTGGATCATTCTGGATTCAATTCTTCAGTCTTCGCTGAGGAAAAACATGTTAAAAGTCAGGTATTTTCATTGTTTGGATAAAGAGGACCTTTTCTTAAGTAGGAACTGAGTTCAAAAGGACTTCTCAACTCCTCTCAGTGTTTAAAGTGTGTTGAACTGAAAGAAAAGGCAGTTGTAAAAAGCCCCAAAATAAATAGTTAGTGTGCAGCTTCTTGGTGTACTAGTATGAAGGTAAAATTGTTCTCTCTGCTGATGAAATATTGAGCTTTTCAGCTGAAATGTAACCTCACATGAAGAATGAGGCTTGGGGTTTCTGTGATGGTGGCACAGACAGCTTTTTCAGAATGAAATACAGACTTTTTATAACAATGCAGTATTGTCTGCCAATGGCTGCACTCTCTGGTCAGGACTTGGTGTCATGGTCAAAAGTAATGGTCAAGCTGCTTTGGCTTCATGTCAGAGGGGAGGAGTTTGGCCCCGTGCAGCTCAGAAAGGACATGTAGTCTGGCTATGTTTCACTCCAGAAAATGCTCCTGCTCTGTCCCTAACGCTTCCTCTCCTGCACCCCAGTGTAAATGGACTCCTATGTCTAGGACACAGCATGTCTAAAGGGTGCAAAGCCATGGAAAATGTTAGCTTTTGTGCTTGTTGTTGACTGCTTGCACTTTGTATATGACCAGATTTTAGCACATTATTGTTCTGCTTTCTTCCCTTCCTGGTTTAGAATTTGGTATCTCACCTTCATACATGAGCACACACATGGACACAAACAAGCACTGGGCTAAATCCCCTGATCCCATGAAAGTAGACATTAGGCATGAGGGAACTCATGTGGGTGAAATTTAATTGTGTCTGCATATGTTGACATTGCTGTTGTTAATATTTTGGGCCTGATCCAACTGTTCTTACTTGGGCAAATTCTCATTGACTTCAGTCCAAGAAAGAATTACAGCAATCTCTGCACCTTGGGATCTGTGCATGGAGAAGGGAGAGAGAAACAAAGACAGCACTAAAATTAGGAGTTTTTTTTAATATGCTTTGTTCTTAAAATACCATTTTCTTTTAAATTTAAACTTAGATAAGAGGGAGGCAGTATATTTACCAGCCCACAGTTTTCCATTGCTTTAATAATTTGCACTGCATTTACATAAAGATATTTGGCTAGTGATAAACTGGTCAAAATCCTTGATTACTTACTGTTTTGCTGTTAAATTCCAAAGGAGGCAAGAGTGACAAATGTTCAACTACATCTTTAAGGATATTTTTTGCTGCATTTTGGGTACACAGCTGATCATATGCCATTTAGTAAATAGCAGCTGATGACCCTATCAGATAGCACGATATGATTCACCATCACTTAGCAGGAACAGCATGTTGCATCATTTGGCATGTGAGGTCAGGTAGCTCCATATAACACCACTGGAGTTTAGTGGTGTCAGTGCTGTACAGAGCAAAGGGAGAAGAAGCCTCTGTAGACCCAAGAAGAGTTTGGGCTTTATCCTCATTCAATCCCCTGTTAAGTCTCTCTAGGACATTGGATGTAAAGGCAGTTTTGTGTGAGATCTTTCTGGTAAGGTGTGCAGGTTCAGCCAGCTCTTTTGTCCTACGTGACGAATCTCATGGTTGTACATCGAGGATTATCAGACTGGCAGGAGCAGGAATGTCTCACCAAACCCACGTGTTGCCTTGGGGTGGACTTGCTCTCCATTGTGTGGATCCCAAATACTTCTGCTTTGTATTCATGGGGTTAGTTAAAACCTGTATTTTTGCACCCTATATTTTTGTCACTTAGTTGCATGTCAGGGAGGTTTTGGCCTTACTAGCAACTTTTCCAAGGGTCAAGATTTTGGGATAACATACTCCAATACCAAGACAAACAGATGCTCTCTACTGAGCATGTGCTTGAATTTTGCCTTGTAAGAGGTTACATAAAAACCCCTCTGTTTCTGTCCCTTCCTGTGTAAAAGTTAAATTTTATTTCACGTTATGTTCTGTAGCAATAACGATACATAATACAAACTATCCTAACATAGACAATTTAACAGATAGAAAAGTAGGCTAAATCACAGACCTTCCACCTAACCCTGCAGGCTATCAAAAGACACCATGAAATGGAGCCTTTTAAGAAAATAGAGCTGCTTTGATATCTTCTTCCTCCAGTAACAAAGGAAACAACACAAGGTAGAAGCCCTGCAAGCTAAAGAGAATGTTCTTCAACCCCTAGCTCCTGTCACTTTCCATTTTTTAACCACAGACTGACACATTTCAGCTCGAATTTCCTGACTTTCGGCGGTTTGTGTAGCCATTTTCTTCAAAGAGTAAGTTTAAAGGATTTTAAAACAGTTACTTGGTTAACCTTTTTTCGAGTGTTTGAGCTGCCATGAAGCTTCATTTTCTCAGTTTAAGTAGTGGAATGTTGTTTTATTTGCAGCTGCTTGTAAGACAAAATGGCCAGTAAGGCAGCATGGTCTCCTGCAGCAGCAGGCTTTCTCTGTTTTTCCTCCATGGCTTTTTGGGGGAAAGAAGGTCCTGAAATCTCATATTCTTCTTTGTTTGATCGAGGAAGAGGGGGAAGCACGCTGTGTTTGAGATTTGCACAGCAAGGGAAGGTAGCCCCACAGGTTTCCCTCGCCTGTGTTGCCCCTTCTCTCCCCAGTGACTGATGTGTACAGGAAGGAACTGTGCTTGGCACAGCTGAAGGAGCCAGAGAGGGTATGAAGGTACAGGTCAGTCACTGCATGTTTTCTTCCCAGGCTGGCAGAATTTGGGTTGCAAACAGATGCCCTGATCTGGGGATGGTCTCTCAGGAAGAAAAGAAGTGACAGCTCAACTATTAGTCATTTGCAGCAATGTATTCTGATCTGTGGGAAAAAAAAAAAGATTACTTAAGGACAAAACTGGAAAGGGTCTGAATATCCTAGTATGAGTTGCAGGTGCTTAGCCCGCTTCCATACCTCATCCATTCATCTTACTTGGAAAGCTCACGCATCTTGAGCAAGAGTTTTGTCTGAGCAAGAGCTTCGGGGTTAAACTCTTAAAAGTGCCATCAAGTAGCTCTTTCTAGCTCTGCTCTCATGCTTATAACAAAAGCCAAAAAGTTGGACCATCTTACTCTTTCACATTTAGCGAGCTGTATTTCTGAGCAACTCGGAAAGCCCCAGAGTTTAGGAGAAGTCTGTCCTGTGCCCCAGAGGAAAGCTGTCAAGATGGGTAGAAATAGTGGTCTGTCTTGTCAAATGAGGTAGAAAATTCATTTATGGTCACTTTAGTTTTTAATTGGTCTTTACTGTTTGGTCTTGATAAGCAAATGGGTTTCTGCCGGTTCTACATCCTTACAGAATAGAAAGCTACGTTATTCATATGCTGTCTATTATATTCTGTTAGGAAATTGTTTTGTTTAGTGCACTGTTTCACTGTTTCAGGAGTGCTGCATTTCTGTTACAAGCCTTCTTTTCAGTGGCACATCTGCAGACGATCCATACCATGTAATCTAAGGGAAAACTGGCAAGAGATCCAGCTTTTTGCAGCAGGGAAACATGATAAGAGACCTTCTAATAGTCTGAGTCTTGTAAATATTTTAAATACACTAGCTTTTTTAAAAATTATTTTTAAATACCAGCACAGCTTGGCTAAGTTAGTGGGAATGTTTGTAACACCAGTAACTTTGCTGGAGTTGCTGAAGATACCTGCCAGCAGAGCGAAGATTTAAAAACTATCCTCTAACACAGTTCTTTGCCCAAGGATTTTTACTACACTTTGATCAGTTTGGGAGCTCAGCACTGCAGGACTGCAGCAGTGTTTGGTTTTGGCTTTGGCTCCTAACACAAAAGGTGTCTTAACAGCGGAGCTTTCGTAAGCTATAGAGACAGCACATGTAAAGGGCGGTCCAGGCTACGAGTGCAAAAGGACTAGTTCTGTTAGAAGAGCACCTTTCCACAGTGTTTTCTTCCCTTACTCTGGTCTGTTTTCTCTAGATGGTCCAAGTTTTTATTTGAAGTGCTTTAACTGGATATCCCAGTTACAGCTTTGGCAGTTTGTTTACCGTTCACATTTGCCTGAGGGCAGTTGAAGGCATATTACAGGGTAAATAAGGTAGTTTTGCTGCCAGGAGAAGGATGTACTGGTAGGATTACTGAGGTTAAAAAAAAAAAAAAAAAAGGAGAGAAAAAGAAAAGGGACAGGGAGAATAACATAATGACATAGCTGGAATTGTACCATGGATCTGTAATTTTATCCTGTGGGAACTCGTAGTACCATACTTTCTTCCCCCCCCCACCACTCCCTGATTTTACCTAAAGAGAGAAACTGGTGTGGATGGAAGAGAAAAATACAGTGGAAGTATTGGCCGAAAAGGTTTAAACTCTTTTAACTGAGAGCAGAATTAAGACTAGTTTCCTACTCTGAGGCAATGAAAAAATTGTGTATATGGGAAAAATTTAGTATGGAAATCCCTTTCACTCCCCACTGGCTAGGAATTTAGCTGCCAAAATGAACACTCACTCTTAGATGATTGAATTTAAGCTGGATGAATCCACTGGGTCAATGAAAACATGTGCATCGATTTTGGTGGGGTTTGGCTCAGGCTTTCTGGCTTCTGGTTACGAAGATCTTGTGTTTCCAGCCATTGATTTGCAGAATTAGTCATGTAAATGTGGCCAGGACGATGCAATGAGCATTCTGCGACAGGAGTGTTCTGGCTGGGGTTTCTGTGCTGTTTCCCTGCATGCCTGTAGCCTTCTGCCTGGGTCTCCTTTGTGCTGATACACTTGCTGAGCACTGCTCTCTGTGGGGCACTGCCACTGTCCTGTAACAGAGCTCTGTCAGTACTTGCTGCAGTGCTAGTGTGGAAGGAGGCGTTGTGGCATCCCTTTTCATCCTTTTTACTAAGAGATCCCACAGCTGTGTGTGTCCAGGCCCGGCGACACGCTCTGCCCGGGTTGTAGGGCACAGCACTCTCTGCCAAGGAGGGAAGGAAAACTGCTCCCATCAGGATGACTTTCGCACGTGCCTCTGGCACTGCTCTGCAGGGCTGGCAAGGCACAGGCATTGTGCTTTGTTTTGTGTTGGCTGCTGAGAGTCAGGGCTTCAGACAGAAAATGTTTATTAAAAATACCCGCTTAAATGTTATCTGAATTCCCCAAGGGTAGAATTGAAAACTGTGTTAGTAAATATGCTGCATCAGAAAACATACTGCTTTGGGTCAAATTCTGCTTTCTTCACTGGCGCAAAGCTCTCACCGCCATCACTGAGATGCAAAGTTACTTTCTTCTTACGAGTTTGTCACAATAGGGGGAAAAAAAAGTAAGCGTAAATAGTCTAATTTTCTGGGACAATAATACATGGTTGAAAACTTTTCTGTCCCTACAGCAAAGCTGAAGTTGTTTCAAGCAGGCTCAAGTGAGGGGTGGAGCTGGTCCTCCTGTGCTTGCTGTGCCTGCTGCCCAGTGCTCCCTGGGGCAGCCCAGCCCAGTGGGAGGGCAGAGGGTTGCTGCCTGCCTGAGCAGCTTCTGCCACGCTGACATCAGGTTAAAGATGAAGACCAGGCTTTCCGTGGAATGAGTGACATGTAGCAGCCTGCTGAGATGTTGGTGATATCAGGATACTGATTTTTTTTTTATTTTTTCTACTAAGCACATGGCTGTTAATACAAAGAACTCAGTGTAGATACTAACAATTAAGCCTAATTTATGAAACAGGGACACTCCTTGCCTGAAGTTACTTATATTTTTAAGGAATTGACATACTGTGAGAAATGGAGTTTTCCTTGCATGTTTTCATTATTTAAGGGACTGATGATCTCTTTTTTTCTAGGCCAGTGCATTGGAGCTTTGGGAGATCACAGGGAAGTAATGGTTGGACACATATTTCTGTCCTTGGAAATGGTGGATATTCAGGAACTATCAATTGCTTTTGAGGTGTACAGAACAAATCCAACTTCTAAGTAAAACCGATGGCATTGTACCACGCATTAATTTGGTTCCTCATGCAAATACCTCTGAAACAGCAGGGGGAAAATATACGCAGGTGCCTGAGTCCCACTGAGGATCAATAGCGGGTTGTAGGTTCCCAGCTTGTGTAGGTGCCTTTGAAAATGTTACCCTGGAAGCTGTTTAACCAAAACATAAAAGAAGCTGTGGTGTGCTGCCTGCGTGTCTGTGGCACGCAGAAAGTGTGTCACACCTGCTTTCTGGCATGTGCCCTAGGCTGAGCCACAGCACAAGGTACACAGCCAGCCCAGGTCGAACTGCTCTAGAAAGGAGGTGCATGGCATGTTTGTTCACTTCACAGATGCTGCTTTCCCACAAAAACTGCAGACACTTAATGATTTGAGGCCTCACCTGCTTCTCCTTCAGAAAGGGAACTCCTACTGAAGCTCAGCAGTTTTGCTTTCAGAATGGCATCCAGGAGAAGAGGCAGCATTTGGAACTTCTCTACAGAGAAGAAAAAGTCATGTCTAAGGGAAGCCCCGCAGAAGTTTGCAGAGGACTAACACGCTTGCTTAGTTGTTCACTGGGTTTGTCCCTTTTAGACTGTAAGCCCTCCAAGGCAGGAACCTCGGTCCCTGTGTTTGTACTGGTGCCCTGATTAGGGCATGTTATGAGAAATTATCTGTATTTCATAGTTGCCCAGCCTTTTAGTATCCATATGTCTCAGATAACACTGTTTACAGTCAGAAGAGCACTCTGTTAACATTTAGGCCGGAGAATAATTTAAGGATCCTTTTGCAAAGTTAGCAACTAGAAGTTGAAGTTTTTTTTAATTTTGTTTTTAATAGAAGTTGGCAGAAAGAGCCATGGGCATGCCAGGACAGTTCTGCTCTTAGCAGACGGTTTGCAGTCCACTAATTATGATTCATGCAATGTCCTAGAGGTTGGGAAGGCTTTGGACATCTCTTTGAGCAATGTAGTTATTGTAGTGCAAGGATGATCCTTTCTGAATGCAATGGAGAACAGAGAAAGGTTTCTCCTGACTTGTCTTTACTGGTGGATCTTGAGCATACACTTTCTCAGTATCCAGCAGTGCTGGGGTTCCCTTGCTGAAAGATAAGCAGAATTGTGTGCATTTTTGGAATGCAGAGCATTTGTACAGCTAACTACGTGATAATAGAGGTTTTATTCAGGTCTTAGAGAATATTTCAGTGTGGAAAGGCAGACACACTGGGTGAGTGAAAGAGCTCAATAGAAAAAAACGAAAGTGTATATCCTGATAAATTCCAGGAGCTTTGAAATTTCATTGCTGTTTATAGCTCAAGGCGATGAGAAATGTCTCACATGTGTAGTGAGTAAATAAATACAGCACACACAGCCCTCTGCAGATATGTTTATCTCCCTTTAACATTATACTAAATAGTGTCTGCAACCTCCATAAATACCACAAGAAGTGAAATGGCTTACATGATAATTAAAAAGCTGTTTCTGCTGAGAGTCGAGCCTCCCTCCCTTCTCCTTTGCCAGAGGAGCTGAGCTGTGGGGCGGGTGCTGATTGCTGCACACAGGTGAAAGCAGCTTTGAGCGCGGGAATCCTTGGCAGCAGTGGACAGGCTGTCGAGGCTGGCAGGCTTCTTTAGGGAACTCTGGGACAGAGCAGCTGCATTTCTAGAATGGAGGTCTGGCAGGAATTTGTGCGTGGTCATAACACTGAATATTTTAACTGTGGGCTGTAGCCTGTCTGTGCTCTGTTGACTGTAAAGTCCGCCTGCCAAGCTCATTCTCTTTCAGACCTTCCTAAATGATTAAAGGCAAGGCTGTAGATAGGGCCTTATAGAAAAGACACTGTCTGAGAGAGAACCAGGAAGGTTTGGATCCTGGCTCTTGTGGTGGCCCCTCTGCAGACCATCAGGTGTGTCTGCCCCTGTGGTCGCTAACTGAGAAGTCAGGGTGACATTTTTGCCTGTTGTGTTGAGATTTCAATTTCTCGGAGGACAGGACAACATCCCATTGCCTGGATGGAACTGTTCATGGAACAGTCAGTTGCGAGTGGGCCTGGCTTTGGCTGGGGCTATGGATAAATTACACGGCATTCCACCTAAATCTCTCTCTCTCTTCTAATTTAGCATCTGAACAACGCCTGGGAGTCAGCGTCCTGTGGGAAGATTGAGGATCAGATGGCTCTGACGGATCAGGCACGCAAATACATGGCCGCCTTCCCCCCCCGGACTCTGGTGATGTGAAAGGGTCGACACACAGAGAAGCATTATGGTTTTGAGAACACTTCACCTCCGCTGGGAAATTCCTGTTCCTCTGCATGAGAACTTGTCATGAATGGGAGAAGAGCCTATCTTTGTTGTGGTACAACAGTTGGGAGCAGCACAAAGTGCATTTAATCACTCAGCATATATATTCTTGTTGGATTTCACCCAACTTAAGAGTTTGTGTTTTTTTAATGATACTTGCCTAAATTATTAGGTATTGAGTTTGAATTGGTAATAAATGATCTTAAGTGCAGTCTTAAAATAAAGATAATTTTCCTTGTACTTTTTGAGATCAAGCAGACTTAATACACCAGTATTGTTATTTCAGTGATGTACTAGCCAGGGGTGGGGTTTAGTTTGTTTCTTTTTTTTTTTTTTTAATTTTGTTTTTTTAATAATAAAAGAGCAGGTACTCAAACAGATATATTTTAAATCACTGAACAAAATGCATTGGTGTAAAATACCGACGTGAAAAGCATTACTACAAACGCTTGTCTGTACAAAAGGGGAAAGCTGATCAAGATCGTGAATGCTCAAACATCCATGCCTCTTGAAAAACTCCTTTCTGGTTTGGTTCTAGGCCATTATACATTGTGTGTTTGTTGGGGAGGGTGGGTAATTAGCTTGCTTTAAAAAATATTACTGTATGAAACATAGATTTATGAGAAAAATTATATTTTTATTCAGTAATTTAATTTTGTAAATGCCAAATGAATACTGTGTTTTGCTGCTACAGACCTTAGCGTGTAGACATGCTGCTAGTGTAAAAGGAGCAGTAGAGCTTTATATGGAAAAAAAACAAATGTTGATGTTAGCTAATTGACTATGCACTAGCATTTCAGACCTTTTTGTTTTAATTTTTTTACATCATTTATATTTTCCCCCTTTTTTTTTATAAGCAATATTTTTGAACACTGTTCTTGGGAGATTTTTTTTTGTGTGGATGTGTTGTTTTGTTTCTCATTGGTTTGTAACAGCATGCATTGCACCTTCATATGTTTGGGAGAACACTGTCTTGTTCATGTTGTCTCTTTTGTTCCATGTCTAGCTAGTTGTTCCCTAACTTGGGTCTTGTGTACTGAATCAGGTTCTTAGAAATGCATGGTTTTTCGTACTGCCATATCAAATCTTCATTGATATGGCAAAACACTGATTTTATTTTTTTTTTAAATTTTTTTGTGTTTTTGAAACAGCCTCTGACTTTGCTGCCTTAATAGCATTTGGTGCAGCTTTATCTGCACTTAATTTTTTATACAACAATGTACTGCCTTGTAGATAAATAAAGTGTGTTCTTTTTTACTTAAACCTGCGTGGCCTCGTAATCTTGTTTGTCTTAAGTTTTTTGGCGGTGGTGTTAAAGGCAACAATCAAGCCAGGAAAGTTTTTCCCAGCACACTTAGATAAGCAGGGAATAGAGTTCTGCACACCATAGCCTCAAAACCCTCGGTTCTCATTGATTGTTAAGGAAGTGGAAGGAACACAGCACGAAACAGTGAGTACTGAGCATGTTGTGGTCTCAGGGCACATCTCTATTGACGCCAAAGTCCAGGTCAGCTTCAGTCAGTGGCAGACTCACTGCACCTTTTGTGCAAAACCACCCTTCTCCCACAATGCTAGCTAATTTATTTTTTCATCTAAGGACAATCAGGTCAGGAACCAACTGAGTAAGAGAAAAATATTCTGAAGTTCTTATAACTGTGGAACAGGCTTTTTTCATGCTTGTCTTAAGAAAACAGAGGTGAGAATATTCTTTGAAACCCTGGTGCCCTGTGCTTCACAGCAAATAATTGGACAGACCTGCAAGAGCCTCACACAGCTGATGTGCTGAGGGACTTTCAGCCCTTGCAAGACTAGAGATAAAAGCAATTCCTGACAAAACAAACAAACAAATAAAAAGGCAAACTGTAAAAAAAAAAAAAAAGGCATTTTATTGGGTAGCTTGAAAATAAATGGCTGAAATGTTAGTTGATGCAAGCACTTTGAAGTCAGACTGATAACTCTTGAGAGCAGACTTCAGCTCCATGGTGGAAGAGTAGCCATGTATGTGCTGAGCCCCAAAGGTGCCCTCCAGTCCTTTTTGCTCCTTCCCCAGCACCTGCCTGGTCCTCCTGACTGAAGCCACATGCTGGCCCTCAAACCCCGCAGTGCACAGAAAAGGAGGAGCAAAAAGGCCTTTTTCACCCTTTGCACAGGTCCCTGCTCCTGTGCTTTTGGCTTTCAGTGTGAGAAGGGACTGGTGCTTGCAGCAGCCCCCTCCAAGCTGCTTCATGTGTTTCACATCTATCCCTCCTGTGTGGTTTGGGCTCTCAACCCAGCGCTGGGGCCGGGGAGAGCCAGCCCCGAGGCAGTTTCTCAGCGGTTACCACAGGCAGGACCCCGGGGCCAGGCATGGATTACGGAGAAGGGGAAGTCTGCGGGAGCCCTTGCCTGTGCCGGAGCTGCGGGTTCACGCCTTGAAAATACTTGTGCAAGACGTGGGCGCCCTGTGGGACTCGGTGTGCAACGTGGGAAGAGGGAAAGGCCTGCCTTGAGGCATGCCACACTGCTTAGGCAACGTGTTACAGCTTTAAAAGGAAAAAAAGGGAAAAGAAACACCACGCTTACCACAGGACTTCAAGGGAAAGCTCCTGCCTTGTACGGCTCCAGCGGTAACTGCACCGATCCTGGCTTAGTTTAAACGGGCCATTATCCCGGTGCTGGCAACCATGGAAGCTCAGCCTGCAGGTGCCCAGCAAAAGGAGTGGGCTTTTTTTCCCCTACACCCTCAGTTGCTTTAAAATCCATCGTAAAGATGTAAAACTACTACAATAATTGTCTTCTTGGTGGGCACAGAGCTAATACAGAGGAAAATGTTTCTTTTCCCCCCTTCTTGTTTCACTGAAAACGCGAAATACTCAGTAGATTCAGGCAGATTTGCATATGTTTCTGCATGCACGTGGTGCCCAGCATGGATGAAGGAAGAGGCTTTCTTTGGATGCTAGACCCAGGAAGCTGGTTATTTTCCCTCTACCAGTAGTGGCTACATTTCCTTTACAGAAAAGTGCCACCTCCTACACATCTTTCTCACACAACTATCCCCATGTGACCGTGCTCGGCTCACTGTCTGAAATACAAGTCTTTCAGAGGCCCAAGAGGAGTCCCACCTCTCTGGTATATTCCATCTTGAGCCAGTCAGGCAAGAGCTGTCCTGAGAAAGATCTGTTTAAATGATTTTGGTGACAGCTACCTGACCTAACAGTGGCCCTTTGCACAGGTGTATGGCCATCCTGGACCCATTTAAACCTAGAGTAATCTACCAAAATGAAAGAAAAGCAGGTTCAGTCAAGTTCTTATTTAATGGAGAGTAGATATTTGGCTCAAATTCTTATCAACCTTTTTCTTCTCTGTAATTATAACTTAATAATGTTGTCAGTGGGAATTCTTTTGATTTCTGAAAAGAATTTAAATTATCATTTCAGCATGTGCCACTAATTAAAAATGAAGAGGCAAAGGAGCCAGGGCAAAAAATAAAGGAAAATACCAGAGTGTGAGGTGTTTCCTAGCTAATTCCCTGTCATTCTGCAGCTTTCTATGCGGGGAATCCTGGGGGTTCAACTCCCACAGGTCCTTGTGACAGCTATAAGCCTAAACTGAAAAACAGCCAGAGCTTGAATTGGTTTGGGAAAAAAATATTAGAGCTTGAACGAAAGAGCCAGGCTTTGTAGTTAGGAGCCGAAATAAATCCACTGAGGGTAAAGCGGAGAGCAAGCACAGCATTGAATATTCTGTAGCACAGAGTGATCCTCCAAAAAACCAGAAGTTTTTTTCTCCATATTTGTAATCTTGATCCTTATCCATGCCAGCTAAGTCAATGGCAGTCAGCCCTCCCTCAAGCCCACACAGGCAGGCACATAAGCAAAGGATGTTTCTGTGAGATTGTGACTGGAACATCATAATCATCACCTCCTCTTACTCCTGCCACATTTAATTGTATTTCTACCTCATTCCCAATCTGAGACAGGTGTGATGGCAAAGCACAGAACAAAAGGCTTGTTCCTAGAAATCTATTCAAAATGTGTTGGGGTTTGGATTTTTTTTTTTTTTGTTGGTTGTTGATCTGTTTTGTGTTTAAGGAGCATGTTAAAAATATTTCAGTTTGGGAGAGAATGGTTTTGAGGCACTGGTCTGCCTTCTGCCTGTGCCCTTATTTCCTAGCACGAGCGGAGTCAATCAAGAACCCAGATGTTGCTTAGGAGCAATGGTGGAGCTCTGCCTGGGTGGCCAAGGAAAGACACTGGTCACATCTTTCAATCTCCAGTCTAATGTCCTAATTCAAAAGGAAATCATGTTTCCTGACCAAATGCACTTGTTCTCTTTGTTTGCCTCCTTTCTTTGAACTTGGCTTTGATGTCTCAGCAGTTTCCACTGAAGACCCTGCTACCGGCATAAACTTGTTTGTGACTTTTTTGCTCTCAGTGACGGACGGAGGTGACATAATGACAGTAGACCAGAGAGGTCCAAATTCTGCCTTCAGTTGTGTTTGCAAGATGACAGTGGTTATACAGCTCATTGTTAAGGGCTGCAAAATGTATTCACTCTGCTATTATTTTTCCATAAACTATTGATGATCAGTTTGTTGAGTATGTTTTTTTGTTTTTTAACAATCCCTCTTGATACATGACATTTCTGGAAGGCATTTTTCCAATCCATTTGGGTATCAGAATAATTGCTGACTTTTTAATTGTTTTGTAAAACAGCCTCCACTTCTCAGAGTGCACAGACATTTACAGCCTGGCTCGACTCAGAGCCAAGGAAATTTTGTTTCGTGGGGAAAACAACTTTTACTGCTTGATTCAATCACTACCCATCACCACGGCTCCAAGACGCGCTCTGTGCACACATCTGTCAGAGAAGCGAAGAAGACGAAGACGAAAGTTTCAGGAAGCTGTCCCCAGACAGGTTTCTACACTAACCATAGAGACCACCTCTGCATCTCCCAGTTCCTGCCAGCCCAGCTGCAAGCCTGCTGTGGCTCTCCCGATACAGTCAGCCCCCAGAGAGCCTTGAAGGGGTGCCTGCAGGTGTGCTTTCCTGCCCGCTGCCTCTCTCGTGTTTCATTAACTCTCTCATCAGCGTACATCAGCACAGGAGCTATCTGAAGGTGCAGGGAGGCTATCATTATTTCAGTGATGGGTTTTTGATAGCTGTGTTCCTACCAGCTCAAGGCAGAGACCTCTGAGGTGCTGGCTCAGCCTTCCTGTGCAGATAAAGGTGCTGCTAACCTGCGCTGCAGGCAGGGAAATGGAAATCTGCAAGAGGTTAGAGCTCCCACCTGCCCAGCCAAGCCTTCCTGCACCAAAGAAATAAACTGAGAAACAGCTGTGGTTTGCTGCAGTCAAAGGCCTAAAATACCTTTCAGTGAAATAATAAAGAGCAGAGATGATACTTTTCTTTTCTGCACTGCTCATATTGGCCATTGCCTCTGCACCCCTACTTCATCTCTGTTTCACCAAAGCAGGGTCAGGCCCAAACACTGCTGAAAATGGATTGATAAAAGTCTCCGGACTCTGTAACAGCAGTGAACCCAAGCCCACACTTGGCCAGGACTAAGGACATGGATCCTCCCTGCCCATGGCAGATGTGCTCCTGCCACTCCCACTTAGCAGAGGTCCCACACACTCCCAGTGGTGCTCTTGGTATCCCCAGGTTCAGGATCAAGCTTGTATTCTGAGTAACATCCTTTAGTCAGGGAGGTACACAAAAGCCTCTCACCAGAGGTGATTTGCCCCTGGCTGGAAGGCCCACCAGGAATAGGCAAGACAGGCCATGTTACACCCAGCTTTGGCACCCCCTCAGCAGCTTCCCACCTGCCCAGGAAGAGGATGAGTTCTCCTGCTGCCCCATGAAGGTCCCATGGTGGCAGTCCAGCAGCAGCAATTCACAGGCTCCCCTCCTGAGTTATAACCAACACAGGAACAGCCTTAACTTTCTTTAATCAAAGAGGTTAGAGTAATCCTTTCCTTGCCAACCTCTGATTTGTGGCCACATCCTTTAACAGAAAACCCGTAACAAACACAAATGCAGTTTGTGTGGTGATAAGCTACAGAGCCGATGTGACAGTCGCTCCTCCATCACTGCTCTGAAACTCAGGGCTTTCTAGTACAAGCCTTCGTTGCAGCCAGCTGGAGTAGCTCCTGCTCGGATCTCAGAGCCAGACCCAGCAGGATCAGGGAGGAGTGAACCCGCACACACCTGCACCATGATTTTGCCACAGGCATCACAAAGCAGCAAGCATAATGATTAAAATAAGATCTTGGATTATTCCAGAAGTCCCCCCTCCTTGTTGTCACTTCCAAGTTTTGCTGTGCCGTCTGATGTCCAAAATACACTTATTACCATCCTCTCTGGCAGTTGATCAATGGAGCAACTTGGTTTTTATGTGACAGCTTCAAGGGAGTGAATTTGGAAATTTATTTGATACATTGGTTTGCCTTTCTGTCAGTGATACAAGCTCTTCTTCTTTCGTCTTTAACAGCCATAACTAACTTTTCCTAAAGGATTTCCAATAACAGAAATCCACTTTGGTCTAGAGAACAGGAAGTTTTCCAGAAGGTTCAATGTCCAAAAGGCGGCCCTGTACTCTCTTGAAGCCAATGCTGAGGGTGCCGCAGCTTCAGCCTTGCTGTACCAAAGCAGGTTTCCACACCCTAATCCAACCTTTCCAGTAAAACCAGGCTCTGTGGAAGAAGGAGAGCCCAACTGCTACATGTGTAGGTTTGGACTGACCAGATTTCTCTTGACTGTGCGCACAGGCTGGCCAAGGACACCCTAGTTCTGGAGCAATGTTCAGGTGTCGCAGTGATCAGGATGTTTTGAGAAGTTGCGTGTAGAATAACACAACCAAGCAACAGAGTGTGCTGCCCTTGCAGTTTCCAAGTCCTCGAATCTCTTGAGGAAGTTTGTGTTCATAAGATAGCTGCTGCTAGTCAGCAAAGGACTTCCCTGGGAGGTGATGATTTTCCCTTACATTTACTTATGTTAAGTAAGCGCATGCAAATCTCTCTCGGTTACATTTATTATATACATACTATTTATTCTGTTAGAAACAAAGGAAGGTTATTTTCCTGAGCAGGCCCAAATCCCAGCCAGCAGTCTGAATCTGTCACAGGCTGTGTATGATGTGCTTGCATTACGGAGACTCTTGTCCACCAGAACAAAAAATCACAAAGGACAGAACTCAGACAAACATCAGACTCCGCACTCAGAGAAAGAGAAAACCATCCAAACAAGAGATTGCTGTGAGAACGTCCTCTGTGATGAGAACTGAAACTGCAAGTCACTGGTTTTCATTGAAAGCAAAGCAACCAAGAGTCTGAAATCAGTCATGCCCCCCAACTGATGAGTCGTCTGAAATTTGCCACCTTCCAGAACACACAGATCCTGAGATTTCTCAGCTTCCTTGTTTATGCTCACAGATTTCTGTAAAAGGGTATTTCATTATTAAAATCAAATTAATAATAGTGAATACATCATGGAAAAAAACATATACAGAAGTTGTCTGACATGTTAGAGGGTTTTTCCCCCACTGAATAATGTGTTAATTTTTCAATTCATGCTGCAAGTGATTTAACAGGAAACCTTTTATCCTAGAAGTAAGGTTCTCAGAGGTTTGTCCAGATACATTGTGGTTTCGAGTGGACTGGACTTAATTTCACAACCGTATTTTAACCTAATTCTTCCATGCCTGCCGCAAGAGTTTCCAGCCAAGTCAATGGGAGTAATCATGTGAATAACACACGCAGGTTTCGGCCTGAAAATCTCTACCACCCTCATTTGTGGGTCAAGGTTGGTCTGCTTGGGGAAGAGCACAATGCAGTGCCAACAGTGAATGGCCTTTACATGGTCCATTTCCAAGAGATACAATGATACCACCAAACCACCAGGGCTGTATGCACATAATGAAAAGTGACAATGCACTCATTTGTGAAGGATATAAGACAGCCATGGTAGTTAGGGCAGCATTTGCATAATCACATTAACTTTAAGGACCTACTTTAAAATTGACCTAACAATGGCTGTCATTGTTTAAAGCCACAGCTGTCCATGCTGATCGGACAACATGCTTGGTCAACTTGTGTCACAGCCATCTTCTTCAGGAGGACTTAGAAAGCCTGACTGAAAAAATCGTAGGCTCCAGGACATCCTTTAAATGTCTGGCCTCCCACCACGGTTTGAGCGTCAGGGAATCAGCAGCTTTCAGGGCTGCACAACTGCTGAATTTTCATTGGGACTGATGCAATCTATGACACAGCTTTATTTTTCAGAATTGTTCATCAAGGTTGTGTGAAAAAAGACACACCGACTACTTATTGGCTGCTAAAAATATTACAAAACATGAATAGTCTGAGCCCTGATTATTTTAGGCTTGAGCAAGTTACTGCTTAAGATTTGAAAAAAATCAGAACTTTTACTCCAGACATGACACTTCAGTCAGATGTTTCTTCTACACACAGGGAAGACTGAACCATTTGCATCTTCGTACGCCTTGCACAATCATCCCCCACCACAAAATTGCTGATATTCAGCCAAAAATGTACCTGGTGAATGTTCTTCAGTAGAAAAATATTTACATATATTATCACCACATTTCAAGGTAATTGGTCATGTACATGGTTCTGATGAAAACCCAGACTCTTCTTACCTAAGATTTTTTTGTTCTGATTTTAGAAAGGCAGCCTTGTCCACTTTGAAAAACATGTTTATTTTTAACTATTTTCAGGATTCTCAGACAATCGAGGTGGTGCTGGACTAGCTGGAGGGAACTCAGAGTTTCAGTTACAGTGTGTCTTCTTTGAATAACACTAACCACAGGTAGGAGAATGACTAGAGCACCCACTCTAGAATGGAAAACAAATAAAGAGAAATATCGAAGAAAAAAAAAAGTTGTAGCAAAAACGGTTCAGCTCTTTCTGAGAATGAGGTTGAGGAAAACTCGTTTTTCCTTGCCCTGGTAGGCCTAGTTAGCATAGCATGAGTCTGTGAACTCTAACTGACTTTTTGTTTTGCATGGCATATACTGTGATTAAAAACCCATTTAGGCTCCCCACTGTCATCTGGTCTCAAACCATAATAACCAGTTTAAATATTCTTACATTGGTTTCAATTAAGAAACTCCTCTGGCTTTACGCTGTGGATCAGGGACTCAAAATTTTAGGCAGGAGTGTAATTTGTGACTCTTATTCCTATGAGGATTCATATAAACTTGACCAAGTCATGGCCTCCCAGCATTTCATTCAGCACAGGAGCACCAGGGGCTCACCTCAGTTTGGCAGCTCCCCTCCCGGGCAGGACACACCGCCCCTCTGAGGGTAAGGGGCTGCACTTGGTCAGCTACTACCCTGCTCTGTGCTGTAGGGGCCAGTGCAATGTCACAGGGGCTCAGCTGAGCTGCCGTGGTCTCTCAGGAGCCTCCTGCTGCTCTGCACTCAGCCTGTTGCATGGCAGGGATGAGGTTACCCCACACCAATGCGGAGGGACGCAGAGCAAGGTGGATGTAAAGGCAAGCTGGAAGCAATGGGAATTACTGGCTAGGAGCCAGATGTAAATGTTTGTATGAATGTGTGCACACACATAAATGTGACTGTGTAATTAAGATCAGTGTTGTAATGAATATACAGAAAAGTGGGGAGTGAGGGGAGGGTGAAATAATTGCATGTCAAACCTCAGTTCTGGCTCCCCTAACTTTGAAGTACTGCACTCCCAAGCCTTAATGATCTTTTAATTTATACTTTAAATGATAATTTTTACCTTTTGATTATTCAAAAGATGGGCAACATTTGACACCAATAGTTTACATTTAAGCAAAGTAATAGAAAAGATGCAAATGCCTTTACTGAACAGATATGCAGAATGCCCTTCTGCGTTAAGCACAGGTAAAGCGAACAAACATATTAATATAGGCAAAGCTTCACTAACCACACTTATTTATATTTTAGACACTTAGTTCATCATGAAGATTAGCATTTATTCCTCATATTCATATCTGATCATATTAAGGCTACTGGAACAGTTCAATAGCACTACAAGAAAACTGCAGCTAGAGCAAAGATAGGGATGAGATCTCTGAAACCTCCTCAGAAACACCTATGCTGTTTCAGCACTTCTGTACTGTTTCAGTACTTCAGAAACCCCTGTACTGAAGTACTTTCGGGACTGAAACTTTCGGGACTGAAAGAAAATACAGCTTCTTATCACTTAGACACACATACCTTTCCTACACAAAGGAAAGCCTCAGACGTGAGTACTGTTAAAGGAAAAAAATGTAGTGGTTGTGCACTACTGTCTTCCGACAGTCAAAACAATCCTTTGGCAGGGAAAGTGATATGACACCTTCATTTAATCTTATTTTAGGATTCAAAGAGCTATGGAAGCCCCTTTATGTTAAGCCAATGTCAAGATTCATCATGTAATTCCTACTTCTGAAAATCAGCATTGTGGCACCCATGCATTCCTATGCATTTGGTTATTGCTGTCGAACACAGTTTTGTTGCAGTATGGCAAGTAGGTATTTCATTACACAAAAAGTCTTGTGTAGGTTTCTGCAGGGATCCAAGACTGAATGGTCAGTTTTCATTTTTAAGTCTGGCAAGAATGGCATCAGTAGCTCTGGGGTTTCTGCCTAGAAAAAATCTTAGTATTTCATAGGAGAGACTGAAATGTGTAAAGCACAAAGGGCTGAACTAGGGAATCCATTAACATGCTCAGTAGGTGGATTATCAAACCCCTCCTCATCATCAGACATGTCCAGTACCACTCGCCTGCTGAGAACGTTTCTGCATTCACACTACAAGACACATGCCATCAGATGCCATTCCCAGCACACTCCCATGCACAATCCCACCCAGCCAACATGGGCCAAACACAAAGCTTTGCCTCAGGAAAGGCTGACAGCAAAACAACATAGCACCCAGCTCAGGCCCTCTCCACTAACTGGGCTCATCCAAAATTTGTGCATCTAAAAAGGAAGTTCTCTTCAGGAAATCACACTTGCCTTTTGGGCTCAGTCCATTTGAAGTAAAACTTGCTCATTTGTTCAAGCAATGAGCATTCGCTTTCCTGTTACTGCTGTTTGCCAACAGATTAGAGCATTTCAGGATTCAGCGCCACCATTTTACACAGACTACAGCTCTTACACCGAACACGTGTCTGCATTGGAGAACAATTTGAAATAACTTGAAAATTATGTCACATAAGAGCTCACAACAGCATAAAATTTCCAATGTACAAATAGCACCTTGGTAAAAAATGCAGACTCTAAACATAACCCTAAGTTCATCCTCTGTAAGACAAAATTAACTATTACTAATGCATCTGGATGTAAAATGAGGCATACAAATAGGATCGTAACTGCTTTATGTAACTCTCCATACCAAAGAGAAATAGTGAGTCACTTATCTTAATGATGCCAATACTCTGCCAAACATGAGATAAAACTGCAGTGCAGAAAGAAAGTACAGAAACCCATTCAATCACCAAGCAAATTCTCTTCAGGTATCAGGAAAAGTAACTCATTTACTAGAGAGTCAGACAAGGTTTACAAGGAGAGCAATATTTTTAATAGACTACCTGATACAGCTTCTTAGATCAATGGTTGAACCAATGTAAAGATATCACAGACTTTGATTTTCTCTGCAGCAGAAAGCACAGCCTCACTTGCACCCTTGGGTAATTACAGGGACAGGAGCACTCACTAATTGCATGACACACGTGGGACGAAGTGTTGTCCCACGACTGCATCTGAAAGTGGTGGTGCTAAACGAGTGCTGGCAAGACCTCCTACACAAAGCTAAGGGTGGCATTGACACTGCATGTCAGGAAGCCCAAACAGCACAGAGGCACAGGAGCACACTGTGTATATGCTAAAGCAGGTAAGATCCTCCATCCAACCATTATCCTGTTTTGCCTCAGACACACCACAGGTGGTGGTACCTGATGCTGCAGGGACAGGCGAGAACTGTCTGCAGACCAGGTGAGTATTTTCTGCAGTGGTGGAGAAGAGGCCAAGATGTTCTTTTTGGGGTACTGCGTGCCCTGACATGTAAGATTTGGTTAATCTTTCTTAATACCAAGTGTTACTTTGTATTTATAAGTTATACATATAAATATACAATGTTTAAAGACAGATTAGCATTAGAAGGTCACAGGTAGCTCAAAATAAAATTACACAAACCCAACCCAGCTACCTCCTCCAAAGTCCCCACACACTTCATTGCAATATGCATGCGGGTAAATTTCAGCTGCTGTAACTCACTGATCTCCACTTAGCAACTTCTGTATTTTTTCCTCTTTCTTTCTTTCTTTTTTTTTTTTTAATGGCACTTCGAAGGCATGGGCTTGTAGAGCAGTGATGTAAAACAACAACCCAAGAACACAGTCTAAACTATGCATCTGTTCAGGTCAGTGAAAAAAGAGGGAAAAAATCAGATGTCTTTTCTTTCTGGTAGTATTTTCAGAACCCACGCAAACAGTGCATAACTCTTTAACTCTTCCGATGGATATTTTGGGGTTTTCCCCCTGCTGAAAGCCCTTTCATGGAGACTGTTATCCTGTAGGTCTTATGTTCCACTCACATTTAAATATCTCAGGTCTTAATACTGCTATTTACCTGTTGTCCACTTCTATCACAGCACCAGTCAAAAACGTCAAGGAAAGCCTGACTGCAAGACACAGCGTAGCACAACCTCAGAAAGTTCCCGTTGTGTCAAGCAGAACTTGCCGCTAGGAGAATTATTGAATACTAAAATATTGTTGTAAGAACAGATCTCGCACCTTCAGAGAGTCCCTGTGTTTTCTGATGCTCACAACGAGCAGTGAAAGGCACCTCCACAGGCAGGCGGGACTGCTCATTTCGTACATGGACATAACACGACATAAATCCACAGGGTCTCTCTGAGAACTTCTTTCGTAAGTGCACATCAAGACATAGATCCAGAGCTCCCAAGCAATCTTTTGCCTTTCTTTGGATTATTGGAGTAGCTGCTGCAGCTCCTCTATCGAGGAACTGCAGTATGTATATTGCAGGGTGTGTGTTACACAGTGGTGGCTTGTCCCTTCAGTTATGGTCCATCAGTTTGGGATTCTCTCCATGCTTTCACTCTCTTCCAAAAAAAAAGGAGGGAAAGAAAGAAAGGAAGGAGGCAAAAAGGGAAAAATCTATCTCAGCCTGTTTCTTTCACATGGAGACCACGTGCGGCCTGCTTCCTGCTTTGCCATGTTCCGTGGCAATCGCTTTGATCCCTGGGGAGGTGAGACGGAAGTTGGTCTTCACCATTTAATTTTTTTATAGATAGCAAAGTCCATGCTTCCACCTGCATCCAAAGCACTGAGGCAGCTGGCAGAACAAAGCAGGAGGAGAAAAATAGTTGACCAGAATCCATCTGAAATTGCCAGCATACAGGTGCAGTCTTGTTTTTCATCTCAGTTGCAGCAGTCCCCGGTGACTGTCAATGTTTTACTGAGGCTAATTAACCCTTTTTTGACTAGAAAGGATCAGAGAAAAAAAACAACCAATCAAAACCACCCCCTAAAGCTATCCGAACAAGAATAAAATCACATGAGTAGAGAAATGCAAGAATCGTATCTAGTTCAGAACTGTGCCATGAATAAAAAGGTTGAGCAAGCAAAAAAACCCAGCAAATCTAGGCAGAAAATTTGTATCTTTGGATTGCTGAGACAGCTCCAAGGTTAGAATGTTACTTCCAACACCTGAACAAGGTGGTAAAGATAAACAAAGAAGTCACTCAAGAAGCACCGTCAAGAGTAAAGGAGCAATTGTTAAGCAAGGAATAGTAAAACTGAACAATAAACTTGGATAAGCACTGCAGACGGGAAGTCAGCAAATCTAAACAACTGAAATAAAAGATAAGACTTGAAGGATAGATAAGAATTCCCAAAGCTGCAGTTCGGCTGAGCCGTCAACATTCCTTCAGATCCTCAAGGAGAAGTGGTGGCAAAGGAGACTTATGAGGAAATCCAAGTGCAAAAGGCAGGACTGTTCCCTGCTATGTGGTGCCTCGTGCTCCTTATCTGTCTGGTTGTTCGAGTCCTAAACTACAGGCTTCCACTACTACCCTGAGGAGATGATCCCATAATCCCAATGTTAAGATTTTTCCATTTACATGTAGCCTAAGTTCTGCTTCTCATTTTCATCTCATTCCTGCTGCTTATACCTCCTTCCACTGAAAAGAAAATGTCCATCATTACTATTTGGGTATTATACATATTTGCCTCCTTTTCACTCTCCAGCTAACTGGCTGTCATTAACGACGGTGTATTTAGTTCTCTGACAGCCTCTGTGAAATTCACCTATCAGTGAAAGGTGCCTCCAGCCCTCCAGGACCAGGCCCACTGAGGTGGCTGCAGAGAGGGAAAGGGCCTTGTTTCTTGCTGCCATCACCTGATACCTCGAAACGCCCCTCTCAAAATGCACTGGGCTCTTTTTCCCTTCTCCAGTCACACACCGAGTGCATGTCTAACCTTACCAGCAGTGCAGTTCCTTGTCTCGCAGAAAGTTTATTTGGTCCAGGTTACTTTTTCCCCCAACATCAGTTTTTCCATAGCAACTTGAATTAGAACTAACTGCCCCTCTGATTTGTCACAAGCTCTGACAGCTTCTTAACCACCACCGAAAGCTGAGTGATGGCAGGACAGAAAAGTCAAACAGGCAGGCAACATCTGGGCTTGTTTTTACCTTCAGTCTTTGGTGCCTCAGCTTTCAGGGTGAAGAGTTTGTAGGGATGCTCTGCAGCTGCTCCCCAGCTGTGACAAAACCCAGACTTAGCTCTGCCAAACCCCCTGTAGCTGCAAATAAGGCAGTTTTGGTAAACAGAGAATAATGCATAGGTCTGGGAGGAAAGAGGGGAAAATGGGGGACAAATGCTTGGTTGTGCTGCTACAGCAGGAGTTCAGCACTGGTGTCAGAGCTGCTGAGCCCTGCCTGATTCACCCGAAAAGGCCAGTTCAAAACACATCACCAGCCCAGGGTTGGGGATTCTTGAGCTGCAGCCACATTCCTGGCCCTCAGCAAAACCGCCCACTCTGACCGTCAGGAGCAGCGCCAGGGAAAGCGATGCCTCCAGATCCAAGAGCTACAAGTCTGCCACGGGGCTGGAACTGCTGGAAAGCCGGGCTGTGATGCAATCCTTTGGCAATCATCAGCTATGCTGCAGTAAAACTTGCCTGGCTGTGCCAGTTGTGCCTTCTATATCCCTCGCTTTGAAGAATGCCACGTGCAGATTCAGTGAAAGGGAAAACATTTCCCTTGCCAGGAGACTTCAACAGCAAGTCTTGGATATTGTGTTGGCTATAAAAATAGAAAATACTGTTTGATGGTGAAGATGCCCAGTTTCTTCAGACCTCTCTGTTCCCCACACAGTGTTTTCTCAAAGTCTTACCCGAACCTTCCTTACTGCAGTTCAAGCCTACTCCTTCTTTTCAATCAGCAAAATCATGGAGAATAGGTTGATGTTTTCCTCTTTGCAGCAATGCTAATAGTATTAACAGACAATCATCCTCTAATGAAACAGAATGGGATTTAGAAATATCAGCCATTAGGAGCCTTCAGCTGAAATAGAGCTGAAGTATTACAGAACCTGCTCTCTTAAGTGTAGTATTTCAGGATTCAACTGGAGTCACACTGTTAAATTGACACAGCAAATGGAATTCTAGGCTTGCAAAACAACTTCCTCCCATTTATAAATCATATCACTTTGCATATATTTGAATGGTCAAACATCTATTTAGCCCCTGGAATTATTTGTTCTTTCATTAATGGAGACTAGATGAAAGCTGCAGATAACAGCTAATAGTGATTGAACATAAAGTAAAACCCTTTTTATTGTACAGGATCTGCAGCCCGAGCACCATGGCAATAATCTAATGATGCCAAAACTTGGATGCCCTTCAAATGCTCCAGAACAATAGGTGCTGCCAGCATGATCTACACGAGGCACCAGTGGCTGAGAAGGCAGGCTCTGAAGTTGCACTTTAACTCTGTGGCCGTGGCAGCACAAGGGCAGCGCCCCAGGAGCACCTCGGAAGGGCTGTGCACGCACAGAGCTGGGCAAGGGGCCAGAGCTGCTCAGGCCCAGCCTCTTGGGGCTCCTTCTTGTTTAGACCCTCTGAAGTCCAGCTGCCAGAACTCAGGAAAAGGTAAGTTGGGAGTCCTTCTCAGGGTATTCCAGAGTAGGGAAGCCCAGCAGCTCCTACAGGCTCCAGCGAGACTCGCCCAGCAGTGGAGCTCATAAAACATCTCCATTTGCAGAACTTCCACATTTTAAAGTTGACAGGGGCTCAGTCTGGGTAAGGGGTGTGAGATGAGAGTTGCCCCTAAAGCTGCTCCAGCACTCTGGAGCCTTCTCAGGGACAAGCATGCAGCACGCTGTGGACAATTAAATGCGTTGATTGTGTGCACTCAGCTGTGCATCAGCAGCCCCTTTAGAAAACATGTCCAGCTTCCGTCATTTGACACCAAAACCCAAATTATATGAATGGCTGGTGGGATTATTCAATGTATGTGCCATAAAATCTTCATGTACTCTGTGTAGCATGAAACTAAAACACTGCAAGCAAAAAGTGGTTTCTCAGACTAATACTTGGAGTAGATTCGGTGCTTTCAGAGGGTTTGTGGGCATGGGAAAGGGTAGGGAAAATAACACAACCAAAATGTGGTGTAGTTAATTTCCTGACAATTATTTCCCTCCTTTCCACCAAATGGTTGCATTCACTGACTACCTAATTTCCTGAACAGAAATCTTGTTAGTTCTGTGTTGTGGAGAAAGAGTCCACCACTAAGAAAAAATGTGAGAACATTACAAACCATTCACCCACTGAGATCACAAAAGAAGAGAAATGGACAGGGAAAAGGCCAAGTTCTTCAAGAGCGAGACATTTCCAGCTGTACCACAGTATTTATTTTAGTTTAAACATATGGCTTAGTGAAAGGTGCATAAGTTAGGACCCACCAGAAATACTGTCTTCTACCTACTGTCATCATGTAAGTCTGCGTATTTTTCAAAAGTCTGAGTGGTCACAGCCATCATTAGTCCTGTTTCAAAGTAAAGACACTTCCGCTCCTTAAAGAAAGAGTGCTTACAAGAGATAACTACTGGATTTGCAGCTTGACCCCCCCCAATCTATTGATACGACATTATTGTCTCATGTTCTGTAAAATAAGCAGGGTCTCCTCAACTACTTTTTAACACACTTCTGTTTTGTTATCAAATCGAGACACCCTCCTATGCGCTGGGCACGCATTTCTGTTTGTAGCGGACAGAAACTTGCGTCCTTTCCTTGCCAGCTTATCCAGCATTTATCTTCTCTCTCTGTTTTGATGGTAATTATCACTTTTGAATGCAAGAAACCCGAGGGGAAAAGTAACCTCTCTTTCCTTGCTGTGGAATACACTTCAAGGCTTTCAGTTTTTCTGGCCAGACTCCCATCCCAGATTTTTGGAGCCCCAGTGGGGCTTACTCTACTATTACAGCTGCCAGCAGAGTGTATTGTAATAAGTTACAGTGTCCAACTATGGCTGAGTAATCCACCTTTAGAAACTAAGGCCTTTTCCAGAGCTTTTTCCTCTCATGCCTGATAGTGCCAGCCCCAAAAATAAAATAAACAAAATTGCCTTTCCAAGCCTTAAGACTGAAAAACATGATTTTACAGAAGTACTTTAAAAAACCCCAAACTCTCAAAACTTAGTCCTACCATAAATACAGACTATCTTACAACTACTGAGTCATAGGTATGTGACAGCTAAACTTCTAACATTCTGCTTGAGGACTGGACATCGTCAAGGCAGTCTTACACAGATTAACTCTCAGGCTGTCCACAGGAGAAATACGAGTATCTTCAGCTAAAGACAGGGAAATTGAGGTGGAGGTTCAATTTACTCAAGGTCATGCCATAAATCACTGGAGCAGCACAATTAAAACTGAATAGCCATGGGCTCATGAGTTCTGGAGAAGGATTCAGGGTCAGGATTTTTGCTCCAGTTAGAGATTTATGACATAGGAGATAATGAATAAAACATTTTCACCGCAATGTTCTTCTCAAAGAATGGTTGTTACGCATCAACACTGACCTAAGTGAGTCGTACAGATGTTATTTTAGAGAAAGAAAAAGGAAACTATTAATAGTACACATAACAAAGAGAAAGAAAGGAAATATATTATCATCTAATTTAAATAGACCCAGAAGAACTTATTTTTTGCTCCATCACACTGCTGTAAGATAAAACTAAGCTTTTCCATGAGAGAGAGAGAAAAAACAACAGATAAGCTTTGTAATGAAATCACATGGGCATACCAAACAGAGCTGCCTAACTTCTTGCTTTCTGTAAAAACCTACGCATTTTTGAGCATCCCTGTTGTGTCTCCCAATCCTTACCTCTTCTACACTAACAATTCCAATCCCTTGCACATTTTTCGTAGGTTTCTAAATCTCTTGTCATGCCCACTGCTGCTCCCTCAACCATATTCAGCTTCTCTGCCAGCTCCAGGATGCAGTGCCCAGAACTACAGCAAAGTATTCCTGCCGAAGCTTCACCAGCATAATTTGTGAAGAAGTAATAATCTTTTGATTTTACACACTTCACCACTGCTAATATTACTCAGATTACCCTCTTTTCAAACAGACATAATGTGTTGATGATTCACTTAGTTTGCCTTTGAACCTGTCACCTTTCACATTTTTCTGCATTAAATCTGAAAAGCCACTTTATATTTCTGTCTTTGGTTCCTTCTTCCTTGAGCACAAATCTCATTGGCTCCTGTTTTACTGTTTTGTACCATTACCTCCATTTTCCAATATAATTTTTAATTCCGATCACATCCTACAAACAGCCTGCAAACTCCTGGTGTCACGCACACATTTTATAAATACTACTACATCATCCAGCTCACTAATGGAAATAGTGAATAGAAGTGACAGAGAACTGACCTCAGGGACCTCACTTGCAATATCTCCCCGGTATGATAACTAAAATTGGATAACTCTTTTTTGTATGCAGCTTTTCTTTTTTAATTACTTATGCATCAACTCCTTGTGATAGTTTCATCTAGACCATATTCTCCCCCTTTGGTTATAAAAAATATCATATAAGACAGTATCAAAAATCTTACTGAAATCAAAAGTCACGACACTTATTATGCACTCTTATTGACCAGTTTTACTGCCAAATAAGTGAATTCATTTGAATATCCAACTTCAATATTTTTCAGAGAAAGATTTTTCCCCCAAAATTGTCTTTAAATAAGCACAGAAGTTCTTTGTGAAAAACTGTCAACATTTTCAGCACTTCCTATGACAACGTAATTCTATGCTTTTCAGAATTTGCAAAAACACTCCTGGAATTTTTTAGTAAATACTGATAAGATACAGCTAATGAATTAGGTCATTGAGTATTTAGACAACAGTTTCAGATTAAAGTTAATTAATCTGATTTCAATTGAAAGTCACAAAAACAGCTGTAAATTAAACCCAGCAAAGTGGAAACAAATAATCATTTCAACATCTTTTGACAAAGCGTTTCCCTGGTTTTCAACAGCACTAAGGCCCAGATCACAACTTTAAATTTAACTTTCCAAAGCATTTCCAAATGCTTTTCTTCCTAGAGCAGATACTTTAGCACCCTAGGACAGAAGAAGCAAGAACTACTTCTGCTCACACAATTCTAGTACAAAAAGTTGTAATGGTAGTGGCAAATCGGCCGCCAAACCGCCTGCACAAAAAAGCCAACCTTCAAAAGGGCCGATGTAAAACAAGGCAGCTATATCAGTATTTGCACAGATTTGTCCAGGAGTGAGTAAGTTCTTTGCGTTACAGGAGGCACGAGTGCCTGAAGAAGGCAGTCACCCCGGGGATGGACGGCAGGGTGTCCGTCAGAGGGATAAGCGGCACTTGATGCCCAGGCAGCTGGCATGCTGCCACCCATCCCATTTCTCCATTTCAGCTGGGGTTTTACACAGGAGGCAGGAGGCCAGCAGGGAGTTGAGGGCGGCTGAGAGGGAGAATGGGAGCAGCACCACAAATTGCGTGTCCTTCCAGGAGTCCTTAATCCTGTGTGACATGTGCCACTGCTTACAAATGCACGTAGAGCCAGGCCTGTTTTCCACACTGCTGCACTGCGCAGAGAGATTGCCAGTGCCCTGCTCAAACACTTTTCTGCTGGTATTGCACAGGTTCAAATAGCAACAAATTCTCTTTTCCTCTTTCTGACTGAGTTCTTACTCAACTTACAGGATTCAGTCTGACCCTGTGAGACGTATTCATGACAAGAAACTCCACACCAGAATTCTGCAAGTGAGGTTAAGCAGCATTCAGCTACAGCTGCAGCCACAAACACATGCATCTTCAATTTGGAAGCTGTGCTGGTCCATTGCCAGGTCCTAAGAAAGCAAGTATCAAAATTTAGCTAATTCTAGCTCTAGGAAAATATGGCAGCACTCTGGAAAAATATACCAACAGTTCAAACAAATTAGGAATAGATTTCTTCAATTATACAAATTTCCGATATGTTTTACCACACATTCAAAACAAAAAAGGAACAAAACCATTTAAAAAAAAAGAGATAACCCAAAGCATTCACAGATGTTACAGCACTGATCTTCGCGTGGGAAACCGGTGGAGTTCAAACGACTCGATGAAGCAACCTCAGCCTACAAAAAGATCAAACCTTGACAGTGTTTGACCAGTGTCAGCCCCAATGTGCTGAACTAGTCACTCTTTCCTCTCCTTGCAAAATGTGTCTTCAGGACAAGCAACCTGAGCTAAATATTAGGTTTATCACCTTTGGTGGCAGGCCTTGTATGTGCATGTAGGCTGGAAGATATTTGAGTCTTACAGCTTTCTTCTCCTAGTTTTTCATGGCTCAGGAGAAATCTTTGTTGATAGTGGTGTCAGTAACGGCTCTCAGCATTACTTGTTCTGTATCACCTCCTGTTTCACGGGCATGAAAAATGCATTACTCAATGCTAAGCAATGTTAAAAATATTAACTCTCCTGATGAAGCAAACTGAATCAAGCTGTTGCTAGATGATAGCACAAACCATCAGGAAATTGTATCTTAGACCATAACTACACAGGTCTCTGTCCTCCAAAACAGAACCTGACCAATAATCAGAACCTGAGAATTATCAGACAATTTTTTTCCCGGGGAATTCAGGCTACTCAGGGATCTAACTGGAGGCAGCCAAGTCTGTAACTCTTGTCCCACAAACCTCATGTCAAAACCACTGCCTAAAGTAAGTCTCAGCAAGAGCCAGGTGCCCAGGCTCCCAAATATGACTTGAAAACCCACATTATTGTGTTGACAAAGAGCAAAAAGGGCATAATGCCAGGGACACTGAATTCAAAGAGCTGCCATTGAGGGCTTTTTCCTCTTTCAGAGAAAATCTAACCCTGACAGAAAGAACAGCAAGAAAAAACAACTTCAACTGAGTGTTAGGCAAAAGCGCCGTCTAGAGCTTCCACCCTCCTTCCCGGGGCCGGTTCAGTGACTGGCATTCATCCCTGGGGAGCAGGAAGCCTGAGCCCTGGCCCTGCTCAGTACCAACCCATGAGGAGGGTGCCCTGGGGGCTCCTGCTCTGAGGAGTGAGGGCACCCTGCCGCCTGCTGACCCTAAGGGCAGCCCATCTCCTTCTCATCCAAATCTTTGGATATACGCAACAAATTAGGAGCTTTGGGGTCTAAACTGGGAGCCTTGATTCTGGGATGTTTCCTTCGGAGAATACTGCCTGCAAGGTCCAATGAAGCTGTACCCTTCAGTGGGAAGCAAGCCAGTGCAGAGACACATGTTGCTCCACAGCTTCTGTGTGCCTGTGCACATCCGTGACGCATCACTGAGGAAAGCCACCCCTGGATATTTATGGCTCTGTAGTTCTGTCTCAGTTAACAGAAGAGCCATTTTCAGTCACCCTCCGTTGCAACCCAGACCTGCTCAGCTCTGCTCATGCTGTTGCTTAAGGAGGAGGGATGTCAGGAGCCCTTGGCCACACTGCAGAGCACATTTGCTGCCCCTTCTGCCCTTTCCCTGATGTCACTTTTTTATTATGACATTATACCAAACCACAATGGGGATTAACTACCCCCGTATAAGCTTATTATAGGCTTATGCAGGCTGCTAGAGCTTGACTTTGGATGGCATTTATTTTAATGAGCCTCAGGCTGATGTCACTATTATACCCATGATTGTATATCCCCATCAAGTGCTAAAATGAATGCAAACACAACATGAAGTTGCTTTATGCAGTGTTTATACAAAGGTGGCAAAATCTTGACGACATACACTGAAAAAAAGCTGGCTGATGATGAAAAGGCAAGTTGAGGTGAAACTAAGGGAATGATTACAGTCCATAAAAAATCAGCACTGCCAAGTGAGTAACAGTTGGTGATGATAACTATTTGCATGCACTCTGCAACAGTCACCTGCAGCAATGGATATGCAAAGGCTCAACTTGTGCACATTGAAGCACATAGTGCAAGCAAGGGAGCAAACCAGCCTATTCTACTTACCAAAAATTTGAGAGGGAAGAAAGAGGATTTTCTTCAAATTATTCAGTTGTGCAGTGCTGAATTGGCTATGTCTAGGTGTGGATTAACAGCAGGATATTCAACATTGAAGACAGTCCCCAGAAAAAGATGGAATTCTGTATTTCTTCATTTAACTGCTACTGAGGCAATGAACTTAGGATAAGCAGCTGAATCCAAGGACAACCTGTTCTAGTCACCTCTGTAAGAACTAGAGAAGCAAGAGACATTAAAAAACTGAGATTAAAAAACTGAGAAATCTGTATTAACTCTCCTTGCATCTCACAGACCATTTCATTGGAACTCTGTCACTATTATTTAACAAAACCAAGTGTCTTTAATACGGGCAGAAAAACAAATATGGACCGACCAAGAAGAAAGCTAAACCAGCACTGAGTGTCTCAGCTCCACTTATTAACTTCATCACCAAAAGACACGGCTAGGCCTGTGCTGACTCAGAAAATGTGTGAAAAGAGGTTCCTCAGTTGAACATGTGCACAGAACTTCATTAACTCTCCTTCTGATCCCAGAACAGTAGGACCTAAGCCAATATATTCTGCAACAATTTCCTTCCCAGCTAGTGCAGGCAGAGGTACTGACTGCCATGTGCACTCCACCATGCTGGTGAACGTGAGTCTGGTGAAAAATTTCTACATGATACAGAAATAATGGTAATACTGGGCTACCATTTTCTTTTATTTTTCATCTAATACCTGCATTTTATGTGACTACAGAGTTTTCAAACAGCTATATCATAACAGTCTGTCGCAAGCGTATTGGGTGTTTCAGTTTGCCAGACCTGTCATAATAAATTAATTACAGGATGTTGCAGAAGTGGCTGAGTTCCAGCAGCATCTTGCACAGTTTAATATAGACCTATTTCCCCATTTCGATGTATTTGTGGTTAGATAAATCCTCAGAAAATTTACAGCTGCTACACACTAGTTTATTACACTCCCTGCCTTTGCAGGCGATACAAATGCAACAAAAATTTGAAGTCTGCTCAGAGCATAGATTTTACTGATATTGCTTTACCGGTGTGGAAACACTTTTTCTGCTAAAAGTGGCATCTGCAGTTTCTGCTGATTGTTTGCATTTGAGCAGTACACAGGACTTGTAAAATTGCTTGTCATGGCCAAATATAGTGCAAATTCAATCGGCTTGAGAAAGTCCTCACAAACAATCAGGTGGATGAAGTTTTAGATGAAATGCAGAGCTGATATCTTCATCTATGACTGCAAGACAGAAAATGTTTTCCCAGCCTTAAAAGTAAGTATACACTAACTGCAGCCATGATGTTGCCAAATCCTTGCTGCTTTTGCTGGAGCTTAGAGTATAGGGGTCCATCTACTCCCAGCAGCTTGCAGGACTGGGACTCCAAGAGATAAACATCTCACTGGTGGTAAACAGACCCTTCTGAAGCAGAGGGCAGCAAGCAAACCGCATAAAATAGATGGACAAAAGACAAAACTCTTTGCCAAACCACTGCGAGCTGAGCACATCCATGTGTAAGAAAAGGATCATATGATATTAAATCAGTCTTGGTGTGAAGTTCTCTGCTGCAGCTGTTTTGTGCCAGATGGAGAAGCTGGAGAGGACTGAATCAAGGCAGAGCTGCTTACTGCAACAGACAACAACTATAAAGGTGCCTCCTGAAGACCTGTACCAGAAACCAGGGAATGAAAGCTTCATCTATCCCAACAGCTCTGCAAGTCATAGACTATGTGGAACTCCATAGGCTGTAGCTCAGAGCTCGAACACCAGAGAGCTAAGAGTTACTGGAGAGACACAGAATGCTGTTCATGGGTCCTCAGAGTTCATCCAGAAAGCTTCTGTAAATGGCACAAAGCAAATGTTTTAAAAAGTGAAGTGGTCAAGTATCTGAATTTCTGAAGTCTAAAAAAACATGACTGGAGCAACCAAAGCTCTGCCATAATGCACCTACATGCTATCTTCTGTTCCTTCTTCTTAAGTTCCAATTTCTAATTGCCACATTTTTGCAAGACTCCCCCAGGCAGCAGCTTTCTTCTCAAGTTGCTTATTTCCCTCTCTCAGACCTCCTCTTGTTTCTATTCCCTACACGCAGCAGTTCTGTTCCTAATGCACGTATGCTGAGCTCCAAGCAATAAACCCCCTTGAACTAACACAGTGTATTTTTACAAGTGCAGGTGTACGTCCATAAGTTAATTTGTCCGAAAGACTCTGTATGGACATTGGACGGAATGCTAAGGGAAAAACCCCGGAGTACCAACCTCCACATGAATCTTCCTGGCCTCTCCCCACTACTCAGAAAATACTTCTATCCCCTCCCAATTTCTACATCCATAAAATAGGTTGCACTGCATACATACTAATTCCATACATGCTGGAAAAGGATCATTAAAAAACCCCATCACTCTTTGTGTTTACCAAACAAGTGTTTTTGCCTTAGTCTGTTCCCGCCTTAAACGAAGTATTTCCTATTCACCTGAGTAATTAGAGCAGAAGGATGTAGTGAATGAAGTGCCTCATTATCAAGTTTGCATCCACGGTCCCTGCAGAATGGCTACCATGCCGGCTATTTTTCATAGCTGTCTGCTTTTGCTTGTAATGGGCCATTGTTAACCCTAAATGATCCTGACATTCAATTCTCCATCAGACAATTGCGTCCAGCCGGCAGATTTAGTTCACTAGTCAACAGAGACTTTCGGTTGTCATGTTCCTCTGTGTTCTCATTAGCCCTTGTTTGACTGTGATCCATCCCCTACTGCCTTCTGAATTAAGTGATGCTACAAATACACTTATTATGCTTTATGATGTCTGTTCCTCAAATTATTTTAAGGAAAAAAACTAAATGCAATTTGATGGCTATTGGGAAACACAGGGAAAACGTGGCCATCCATTTTCTTCTGCGTTGCTGATTTATGCACAGTTCTCAATTTATCTGCTACATCATAAAAACGTAATAGCAAGTGTATGGTGTAACCACACACACAAAACCTACAAACACCAGAACAATGAAAGACCCACGATGCTGCTATTGCAAGGCAGCTATAAATATCTAATACTCACACTTTTTAAAGCAACATTTTATCTGGTTTGTTCCAGTAATGAACTCGTGTCACCCTCTAAGGAAGTCTCATAGAGACTTTTATAACTCTTGCATTTTAATTCACACATCATGGCTCAGGGAGCAATTCTGCAGGACACTCATAATGCTTCATCTAGAAAAAAAAAGGAAAATTTTCAGTAGGCAATCTGAAATTTAAGTCCTCTACTTACATAGACAATATTCAGGAAATGTAAACGATATTCACTGTAAAGTGATTTTAGAAAATATGTAGATTGCATCAACACAGAAACAAGAAGCATTATATAAAGTTTTTAAATTAGAAACTTTTTTTAACCATTACACTAATCCAAACTGTTTAGAAGTTTTATCCTTTTTTGTAAATTCAAAATCTCAACAGCAATGTCTGAAGAATAAAGACGCTACTAACACCAAAAAGCAGTTCTTAAAATGAATGTATCAGTCATATTTCTGAACAAAAGGTAAAAACTGTCTTTGCCATTGTGCCATGCTCATAATTTGTTAAAGAGATTTTAGGGTGAAGGCTCTAATTTTAATACTGAAGGACCATAGGCTTTTTAAAATTTCAGGTATTTTTGTTCCTTTTCTGTTAAATGAATGTAGAAAACTAGCACCACAGTGACACCGTGTATAGAGGAATAGAAGTCTCTAACCAACCATGTAGTATGGAAGAAAAATTTAAAAAAGAAGCAAAACAAAAGCTATTGCAATTACAAGAAAATATTATGAAAAGTTTATTTTCAACTCCTGCATTTTCGTGTTTGGCTCTTATCTGATTCCTTCTGCTTAATTGTTATTTGGAACTGTGCCTTGGAAGACACTACTGCTGCCTCTCCTCTCAATTTGGAAAGTGTGGCAAAGCAGCTCTATTCAGCTTCAGAGCAGTGAACATAATTGGAGCCCTAGTTCGCAGGCATGAAAGGAGGTGCTGTGCCTTTGATTAGAACTACCATCTCTCTGTGGTGTTTATCTGAAGTGTTATTTCTGTCTTCAGTGTCGACAATGGCAAATTAACATTTTACAATGCTTTCCAATGAGCTCCCAGATCTTGGCTACTGCTCAGCTCTCCCTGATGTGGAGCCTGATGTCACGTTCTGCCCTTGTTTTAAACGTGACCCAGGACGTTTTAAGAAATGTAAGATGTCAAGATTTTTCCTCTTTATAAAATCTCTAAATGCCACATGTCACACAGGATGATGAGCTGAAACACACTGCAGGGACGTAAGAGGTGGGGAGCCTTGACAGAATCAGTCAGCCTCAGGACCAAGGTAATTTTACACCACCTCTGACTGGGGAAAGAGACATTTCTAAGTTTCCAGTACACATGCAAGCCCCATTTAGGGCAGGGCTCCATGCACATACTAAATGCAGAGCAAAGTTAGGAGTACTGGCAAATAACAACTACCAGTGGGGCAAAAAAGAGTATTTGCTGCTGTGCTTTACTCGAAAGAAAAAAGTTTACAGGTTTTTCTGGCTCCAAAACATGTGCAAGGAAGATACTACAATATACAGCAACTAGTCCTCTGCATCTGGGTGCATTTCACACATCAGTGCCCACCATTGTTATTTTCACTTCTTTTTTTAATGGAATCAAGTGCCCTGTCTACTAAATAAGGGCTTTCTAATTTTATGTTATTTATTGCTTCAGAGGGGGAGGAGAAAGAATTTCCTAGCAGAGTAAAAATAAACTGGACATCATCAGCCAGAAAAAACACCAACACTAACTGATAGAAAGTATTTTGTTTAATATAAAATATAAATTATTTAACACTGTAGATAATTAGTGAAGTCGTCAGGAAAAGTTCACAAAATAATACTGAAGTAAAAAAATAGATTAATGATGCTTACAAGTGAATAAGGACTATGAGTAAAACAAACAGCACAGCTGGATATGAAATATTTCGTTCAAACAAAAGAAAGTATATTTGGCAAGACTGCTGCCAACGCAGCCAGGAACTCTGACAAAACTGCAATGAATCTTTACTATGTGCAGCACACCTCATTTGAAAAATGTAACTGACTGGAATTTGCAACACTAACTTATTTTAGTAAGAATAAGTAGTCCTGCTAAAGATAGTGTAGTTGCATAGGTAGTTATTCTACAATTCCCTTCAGAGCTGCAAAATGCAGTCCAAAAAGATATTTGATGTCAGGAAAATATTTTTTAAAAGCTTATGTTTTCAGGTACACCTTAGTGTCAGCACTCCTTTGGTTTTTTAACATTCTGAACACTCTTCTATTTTACTTAAAGCATACTTTAAAATGCTAATTTAATAAGTTATGTAGTAGTTGGGCTTGTTTTGCTCTAGACCACACTTTTTCACTTGATTCTCTGCTCCCAATGGATTAATCTACAGCCCACATAAATGCCTAAGTGAAGATTTAATCAGATTAGGAAACACTGTATTTGACAGTTTCAGTTCTTTTCCAGTCCGGTGAGGAGCTGAACCTCCAAGTTCTGTCGATTTCAAGGAACCCAGGGCAAAAGTCATCCAAAACTGGTTTGCACCATTGATAAGTCACAACTGGTACCATTTTGCATATTAAAGTATTTTAATTTCTTTGTTTGTTGTTAATCCTAGAAGAGAGATCATAATTGCAGCCTTCAACGTGTCTAATGAACATCACGCCAGTATTCAGAAATAAATTATGCCTCTGCGTCATGGCATTCGGGCTCAAAGGCAATATTTGTCCTTCCATTTGTGCTTAAGTTTGAGCCTCTCGCTGCCTTTTTCTTCTTCTTCTTCAATTCCCCCCCATGGGATGTAGGTTCGTTTTCAACACCATTAGCTCTAACTGATGACAGAGGAGTATCGACACTCATTAAGTTGTGCTGATTTTCTCTCTCATTCCTCTGTATCCTTTTCTTCTTTTCCTTTGTACCCCTAGAGGAAGGCGGATATAAAAAGAGTAAAAGAAACACAAAGTTAGCCCAAATTTAGAGCTTTTTCCACCTACAGCTGATGTGTTAGAGCAATTGTCTGCCTGTCCTCTTGAGCACAATGCTGAAACAACTACAAAAACTACTGTTCCACAGCAGAACAAAGACAGAAAAACCATGAAGACAAAATATGAAACCACTCCACTAGTCTACTTTTTATCATAGCATTGCTTTGAAAAGAACTGCTCATGATCTCAAAAATCAGCTCATCTTGATCAATAGACAACAGATGTAATTAAAAAATACAAATTACCAGTCTCCTCCTCTCATAAAAGCAATTGCACTTGTTTTTTTTTTACTTTCCTAAGCTCAAACACCAAAATACTTACAATTAAGGAGAGATTCCTGGTTTATTTATGCAACAAGGATAAGACAGGCAGTCAAAGTATATGAGATTAGTTTTTCCATTTTTAATTTGAACAAGTACAGAGTCGGGAATCACTTTAATGTCTATTTATGCTCATCAGCCTTCATACAGTGCCAAAAGGATCAGTCAAGCTCCTGTATCCCAGTTAATGCTTCTAGCTGGTCTTGCACACGATGGCAGGGATTATGCAGATGTTACACCACTTCTACCCTGAATTCCCACTCTTGGCAGAAGCTGTAACTTTATTCAACTATAAATATGTAACAATACTTCAACTCTTACCTTTCAAAGGAAAGGACTGTCTTTGTAAAAAATTTGTATTGTGCCTAGCACAAAAGGGTTTATGGCCTGAACTGTTATGTTTAATGCTTCTGAAACCCATAAGCAAATGGACTAATTGAGATTGAAGAATGTAATGTGTGTCTTTTCCACAAAAAGGGTGCTACAAGTGCTGCACTGTTAATGATACTGTCCTAAGGTAAGCAGAGTTTACAGACGAAAATGCTTACACATCAGCCTTGCTAATGAACTGATGAATATCTGCCTGTAGTTTGAATGCTTTTAAAGCTAAACTGTACACTTACGAATATGCAGATTGCTGCAGCTCTAGTACTGGAACATGCTAAGGAAAAGGTTCTGGAGTCTAAGAGCCTCTGTGTTAGGATTCCTAGAACAACTTGAGAAGCACTGCTGCAGGACGAAACTGGGGTACAAAATCATAATTATTCAGTGATGTAAGTACCAGTGTACCAAACTGAGTGTTCAGCTGGGTCTCGTGTAAATTTATGCAGAGAGCACTGCCTAGTGCAGCTCAAGAAACCCATACAATGGCAACATGTCTAAGGACATAATGGCTGTACTGACAAGTAGCAGCTAATCATTAACATCCGAAGGGTAAGGTTGCTATGCTATTTCCAATATAAAGCTACTCTAATTCTGAGAAGCAGTTTCCATCCTTTTACTATTTGAACATCAGATGTTATGATGCATCAAAACTTACATTAAAAACACGAAGCATCATTTCTCCGTTTTTTTCTAGAGTCTGCAGAAGACATGTTAGCTGCTTGGCTAAGATGAAATTCTACTACCATCTTGTATGACATCTGTTTTCCTATTGCAAAACCATATTTTCCATGCAGAAATTCTCAAAAAATAGACATTTCATAAGGACTTGCCATTCATGTTCTTTTACAGCAGGTATTGTGGTCATAGAGAACAATACTGTTCTAATAAGCAAGCCAGCAATCATTCATTTGGCTTAGTGAGTTGTGCAGGTGTTAAAAGTTTCACTTCTCCATATTCAAAGTGTCTACTTGGCAAACACATCTCGCTTGATTCTTACAAATCATGCAGTAAATGAATTTCATATCATATACGTCAATGTGACATGGATATTAAGTGTCTTTTCACAAAAAACAGGAAAATAACAGTATTAGGTGGAGCAACTATTTAGGTACAGATTGGACTGGATCTCAAGTCACGTTGATATTGCTGTTAGATGCTGAAATATAAACCTTTTCCACTTCAGATGGCAATACTTGCATGCATGTAAATTTTTAAGGATATTTCAAGATGCATTGACTGCAGTGAGCAAGAAAACTACAGTCCTGTCACAGCCCTGGCAGGTCACGTTTTTGGAAACAGTACAATGAGAGTTTTCATGAAAAATAGGCAGCCATGTTTCTGAACTCTTTTATTATCTGATCTGTGCTGTATAAATACCTATAAACAGAAATATAGAGAGTTTTTCAAACTAATGGCATCAGCAGTGTCAGAGGATCCTCTTCTCTTCTAGCTCTCAAAATAAGGCAAAATAAGTTTTTTTCTGAAAAAAAACTGGTACATGTGGTCACTGCTATGAAGTGCCACAACATGGAGCATGTATGAATTCAGACTGGAATCTCCATGATGCTCCTGATCCCTATAGTTCAGGATCAGGGAGCACATTCTACTGACTCGAGCATGTAGGTGTCTTCTCTCACCTTTTTGAAATGTAACTGAAGTGATTTTGGGGCTCTATTCCTTTGGTGTGACATCTTCTCAGGATACCCTTAGTTTCCATTAAAATAAACATTCGTATTTGGCATGACTTAAAATTCTTGAATTTGCTTATATCATTTGTGATTTCACATTTTAAATCTGTGATCCCATATTTTTCAGTGGATGCCCTGGAAAGGTCACTCAAAGTAATTGTTTCCTGAAGTTCTACTAATGGAGTTGAGTAATCCCAAATTTTTGATACTGACTTCTAACAGACTGTGTCAACTGTCACAGTAACTGCTTTCATGGCATTTCCTTCCCTAATGTATATGCTATCAGAATAGTTGTGCCCAAAATTCAACACTGAATTTTGTCAACGTGTAGTTGTACAGCCCATTTCTCATTGTATATGAGGGTAAAACTTCCCACTCACAATTTATTTTCAAACCTAGATACAGCTGGAGATACAAAATTCAGATTTAAAGGCAGGTTAAAATTAGGTATGTATCTGCATCTACAGCATAATGCACAGATTGTTTATATAAGGAGGAAACCAGTCCGGAAAATGATCACTGAAATAACTTCGCTTAGGTGACAGATACAATGGCAAACATGGGAAGTATTTTCAGGTATCAGTTTTTGAAGAATAAATGGTTGCAATAGCTAAAGATACTGTGGAAGCTCTTGATCAAAAAGCTGAGATCTTATCTGCTTACAGCTTTCACGCAATGGAGAGATACGATTTTTGAAAAATGCAAGTGTTACCATCAAAGGTGCTGCTGGCATCTTCTTAGAATGTGAAAACCTTTTGGATTTTACATTAATTAATTATTAGAAGGTACAAAAATAATTTGTGGTCTGCAGCAATAATCCTAATGCATAGCTAAGGGATGCCAGTGAGCAACCACATACCCCTGAGTTTTGATTGTCATGTACATTATAGTCCTTGGTCTTTTGGGGATGTGCATATATGAACTGTTATTTCCTTCACATTTTGGGTGTGAAGCACTCTCTGACTGATCACCCTAAAGCTAAATTCTTGTTTTGCTTGAAAAAAAAATAACCCTTCCAACATTTCTCACAGTTTTCAAACAGCAGTTGGGAAATAACACTGCGAATTGTTTTAAGCATTTCTTGCTTACTGTGTTGCAGGTGAGTCTCTATCTGTGTCATGTTTGGAGATAAATTTTAGGTCCCCTGACTTACTGGTGACTGGTGTCATCTGTAAAAGAAACAAAAAAAGCAGGAAGGTAAAAAGACGACAGACAACGGGGCCAACACATGTGCATAGAAAACCCACCAGCTTCCTGAATAAGGAAAGAATATACCTCGTTTGAAAAAGAATGTCTATCAGCCATAAAATGTTAACTCCTATGTGGTTACAAACAAGGAAACAGTGCCCTGCTACAAAAAAAAAAAGAAAAAAACAACAACTACTTGCAAATAAAAGACAGTTTTCAGGTATGTGTAGAAACAAGAGGTTATGAATCTGCTTGAAGCCAGCTTAAAACACACAGTGTCTTAAAAGAATTATCACTTGTGCTACTGCAAGTGAAAAAGCAGAATGCTAAAAAGCCTTGTTATTGCATAGTTTTCACAAGAAAAACCTGTCTTCTTTAAGCCTGCAAGTTTCATTCAAAAGCAGGTCAAATCACAACAGGTTACCTTGTAATTCAGGGCAAAAAGATTCCCCAAATCTGGAAAAGTAAATTCTCTCATTTCCAAAGTAATTAGTGGGTCTCTGTACAACTTGCAAACAAACCCTCTACAAACAAACCTCTTCTAATTTTAACAGGTCTCATACTTCATGAAAGAATTCCTACAAGGAAATGCAAGTGCCCTTCCTGAGTCTTCAGGGACAGGTTATTTTATTAGTTTAATATTATTTTCCTGCTGACTTAGAATAAACAGGATCAAGCTCCCATCGACCTACTGAATTCATACATTTACACTGCCCACAACAACCATGTACAAACATTAGTCATTAAAACTAGTCTGCTGCAAAAACACAGATTGCTGAGTTAGTTTAGACAAAAATCAGCCTACTAGAATACAATAATGTACCATTGGCAAGGCTAGGAACAAAAATCATCTACTTCACACACAAAATCCTTGCTAATACAGTAATAAACTTGAGACTAAGTCAATGGTAAAAGTAAACACAAAAGAAGGAAATACAATACCACTGATATGAAAATACAAGGGAGTGTTGTAAAGGGAATGACTCCAGGTAATTAATACTTCCTTCAGAATTTATAACCTTGTGGTTCCTTGCCATACACAATCGTGAATTCACTTTGTTTGCAGTCAAAACAAATTCTTTTTCAGAAAATCCTGTGTGAATGATGTCAAACCATTTTCAGCTTCCTTTTTGAGTAAATATTACAGAATCTCCTCACTGTACTAATACTATAATCAAATATGAACCATTCCAAAGAACAGTAGAGCAGAATTCCCTAAAGTGCTACTACAGAAGACTGACCTCTTATAAAAAACAGACTAAGACTTTTAATACTTTCAGACACCTGAACACTCCAAATTTTTCTTGTTTTACATTCAGAAGATTAAAGTATTCACTAAATTAAGTTGTTTAACTGCAAGTTCTTATGATCTCTTTTAAAAACAACTCATCACATAGCCTTTCATAAATCGAAGCACAGCTTTTTAATACGAGTACCAAGGAAAGAAGAGCACAAAATTGGAGACACTCAAACTGGAGACACAGGTGAGCTGTGTTCACCTCACATGGCAACTCATGAGAATTCCTAGGTCTGTGGAGACAGAGTCCCAACACTCCACAGTACTGTGGGAGTATGACAGCTTTCTTTACTCCTACAACCTTTCAAGCATGTAACAAAGGAGGAACTAGATACTAGATCTTTTTGAAGTAGATCTCACTGCCACTACCTACTTTTGTCTGTCCCACACATCTTTGTGTCCCTCTTAGCCTACTCCTTGACCTATTTTTCCCATCCTAGTGATGTAAGAAGCAGCAGTACTGAAGAAACAAGGGGATCAGTGGCAGATGCACAGAGGCAGTGCAGGAGCTGGTGAAACAAGGGGATGAAGCATCAGGAGGAAGCAGTGGAGGCTGGGAAAACAGGCAGGAGGTGTTTGGCTAAGGAGGGAATACACATTGGGAACTCATTAAGGACATGTCAATGCAAGGAGCAAGCCAGGGAAGGCTGGAGTAAGGAGGAGCTGAGGAGGCTGTTAATCCCATCTTTGTCCATTTCTAAACCTCTCCATCTCTTGTTATGCATGAGCAGATCTCCCATGAAGCTCCAAACAGCTCTGCACTACTGTCACTGCCTGTGTATTAAGATGCAGTAAAGCTGGTGTTGGAACAGGCATGGTGTGAGCCATGACACTCACACAGACCGCAGAGCTTAAATGTTAATATCGTATTATTAGGGCAGTGTCTGCTTTAAAGAAAACCACCCTAATGTTTCAGATACTTATGAATATTTTTCTGATCACAAGAACAAATACTGAACACCGTACAAAAAATGAGCTCCTTTGTACAGTGCCATTAATGGTGTTCAATTTTGTTGCCATGTTCTAGTTCTCCCCCATTTGTGAGATACAGCCCACCAGAAGGAGAACATTAATTCATGTCAACTGTAGAAGCGTGGATTTTCTGAAGTTTCTTTTGCTTTATGATCATAGAAATGAAAATTGTAATAAAATACATATTTTTCTTTTCTATTTGGCTTGCTTGCTTTACAGATATTTTATTTTATACTTAAATTCTCTCTTGCTTGCAACATAAGAAGCAACCAAGGCAATATAAATAAAGGCAAAATACACAAAAGCATATCAAGTTCCTGATCCCTGCTGTAGAGTCCACAGCAGTGAATCAAGCACTAAACCCTTCCTGTGCAACTTGTGGGAGCAATCAGGTATTTCAGAACACACTTTCTAAAAGAACCTGAAGCAGAGGGCATCTAAAGGAAACACTAGGGACAAAGTCTCATCCCAGGTCAATGTCTTTGGTAGTGCTTTCCTCTAGGTTCTGCACCGCTAAGACTGATGGTCTGAAGAGGTTCTCCGGCAGACTAGGAGGTAGATGGACAGAATAGAGTAGTGCAGGAAATCTATTCAGATGATTCAAGCCATGACAGTAAATGAGTTTGCTCTACAGCCTACAGAGAAACTCTCCCATAGAAGCTGTTTCTAAGAAGTTGATCTAATTAAAAATTTATTGGATCACAGATGGCAAGAACGAACATGTCTCTGTGCCTTTTCAGACTTGTCTTTAGGACACTACACTCAGTATTAAGTTTGTATTTTGTTTTCTATTACGCAGTCCATGGATAAAAGATTCACAGCCATGTATTTAACTCCCCAAAACCATGCCAGTGCCTGCTGTCAAAACTGTTCTAACAAGTCAAGTTTGGGAGAAATGTTGTGACACCACACCGCACTCATCATTTTCTTTCCTGCTGCTCTGCACCCGTCCACACATTCCCCCTTTAAATGAACAACTGGCAGAGACCTCTGCTAGCAGAATTACATGTTTTTCTTTTGCCATGACCTTCCTATTAAAAATACAATTAATTTACACCTGCTTTTCCCCCTCTTTAGCATTTTTAAAGAACGAACCTATCTAAATTAGACTGACCACATTCTCGCCCTTACATCTAACAGTATTAGCTTCACTGAGAATCTAGCAGAACCATGGCTCTGTATACAAGAGAGACATTGGCATGAATTTCTCTCTTTCGCATAAAAGGGAAAATCTCTTGGGTGAAAACTAGTCATGGCTTAACACTATCAAATACTGCATCTCAGAAATCAAATCCACTACATGAGTTTTTGAGGGATAACAAAAGGAGGAGAAGGAAGACTGAAGACAAGATACTTCAGATGGAATCAGTATGGTTTACAACACTTGTTTTCAGTCTTGACGATTTAGCCCCAGGGAATTTATATGGAGTCACAGCTTTGCATTAACATTTGCATAAAACTAGTTCAATTCTGTTCTGAAAGAGGCTATGAGGACCCAAGGAGAAAAATGGGGAAGAGAGAAGTTAGCTTGCTCCTGAGACAATATGTGTCACTCAACAGCATTTTTAGTTCTGCTTCACCAATTCAGTGGCTCAGCCTGATTCTTCTTGTCTTTAAACAGACAGGTCACCTACAGTAAATGTCTATGCATGAAATTCCACCTTTTCTTATTTCCCCCAATAGGTATTAGTTTGCTTATAAACCAGATATCTTCTCTTTCAATGACTCAAATAATACTATAGACACAGGTGTAAATATTTTTTGCGACAGAACATGTAGCTATCAGCTTACAAATAAAATAGCACCACACATGCTTTAAGACAGAGTAATTCAACTTGCAGATGCAGTTGACCCACTGGAGGGAGGGATGCCAGCCAGAGGGACCTTGAGAAGCTTGAGGGATGGGTCTACGCAAACCTCATGAAGTTCAACAAAGCGAAGTACAAGGCCCTACGCCTGGGTTGTGGCAGTCCCAGACACACCTACAGGCTGGGCAGAGAAGTGATTGAGAGCAGCCTTGTGGAGAAGGATTTGGGGGTGTTGGCTGATGAAAAATTCAACATGAGCCAGCCACGTGTGCCCACAGCCCAGAAAGCCAAACAAATCCTGGGCTGTATCCAAAGGAGTGTGGCCAACACATCATAGGAGGTGATTCTGCCCCTCTACTCTGCTCTTTTAAGAGAGTGGAGCACTCCCACTTGGAGTGCTGTGCCCAGTTCTGGACATGGAATTGTTGAAGCGAGTCCAGAAGAGGGTCACAAAGTTGATAAGAGGACTGGAGCACCTCTGCTACAAAGTCAGGCTGAGAAAGTTGGGGCTGTTTAGCCTGGAGAAGAGAAGGTTGTGTGGAGACCTCACAACAACCTTTCAATATCCAAAGGGGGCCTACAGAGAAGCTGGAGAGGGACTCTGTCTGTGTCCTGATTTCAGCCAGGGCAGGGTTGAATTTTGTGCAAGAGCTGGGAGGAGCATGTCCAGGACTCAGATATGACAGGACCTCACATCATTGCCAGGTGTGGGGAGAAAAGGACTCTCTCGGAGAAAGGCGTTCCTCCCAGTCAGAAACTTGGTGGGGGGAAGCCATCTGGCACAAATTTATGGTAGCAGGCTCCACAGAGAGCATTTCTGGATGTGAATCACTCTCTCTTTTGTACACTTTTGTTATTAATATTGCTGCTGTTATTGTTCCTTTTCTTATCTCATTGCTGTTTACAGTAAATTGTTCTTATCAAAACGCACGATCTTCACCTTTTGTGCCTCCAATTCTCAGCTCCATCCCAGCAGAGGGAAAAGGGGGGGGAGGAAGGGGGAGCAAGAGAGTGCTGTGTGAATTGGGAGAGCCTTGGTGAGGCACTGAACTGAGGACTACCATTCCTAAACTACAACAGCCTGTAAGGATAGGGACAAGGAATAATGGGTACAAACAGAGAGAGGGGAAATTTAGGTCAGATATTAGGAGGAAATTTTTTACTGTGAGGGTAGAGAAACACCAGAACAGGTTGCTGAAGGAAGCTGTGGACACCTCAACCCTGCCAGCGTTCAAAGCCAGGTCGGATAAAGCCTTGAGCAACCTGGGAATCTAGTGGGAAGTGTCCCTGCCCATGACAGAGGGGGTTGGGACCAGATCATCTTTAAGGTCAATTCCAACCCCTTCACATTCCATGATTCTAACTCAAACGGTAAAAACCGCATTTTAAAGGAAAAACAGTGTGAAGAAATAGGAAACTAAAGAACTCAAAAGCTGAAATGTTAATGTTGGGTAAGGATTAAGAAAAATGGCCCATTCCTCATAGATGGTGCCATAGTAACATCTCCTTCAGACAAATGATTTCTTAAAGAATAATCAAAGTCATTACTACTTCAAAAGTAGGATTTGTAAAGATATATCTATTTTATAATGCTATTTAACAATTTATGTGGAAGACTACACAGCAGCTTTGCAGACTGATTCTAGAAAAGCGTAGTTTCTGTCAGCCCAGGTGTCAATACCTTCAGAAAGAGAGCTCTCTAATCCTATTAGCAAGGAATGAAGTCCAGAATTACAAACTTCACTACAATACATTCTAATTCAATTGAATATCACTTTTTTTCATATCTGCTATCTCTCTGAACCTTGAAAATGAACACACTTCATGATGTGTCAAAAGTCTTCAGCTCTATTCATTGCAAGAGTTACATTGTATTAATTCCTTAGAGTTTCCCTCATTAGCATAATCATATCTTCCTATTTCCCCCTCCTCTTCCTAAAAGATAATCAGTCTCTGAAGTGTTCCCCAGTAACCTGAAGAAAGGTACCATTAACGGAAAAAATAGAAACAGCACGAACAATAAAATAAAAGTTTTTGATGAAACTAATAGAAAACTTTTTAGCTGTTATTTTTGAAACACGGAACAAGTTTCCCATGCTTTTAAGATTTTTAGATTCAATAAATAAATTTTAAGCTCCCAAAATCACCAACATGGAAACAGCTCAATCCCAGGGGAAAACCATCAATTGCTTGGCAGGTTAGTTTCAGACACACTGGGCTAAGTATTCACAAAGTCTGACAACAACCTCCTCTAGGGGAAGACGAGCGAGACCATGAATTATTTCTGTGAACAGTGATAATCCCAAACTTTGTTTAAATATACATGGAATCAAGTTTTGATGACCTTTAGGTAGATTATTCAAACTGTGCAATAATAATAATGTAGTTCTTACCAGTAAGCCTTTTCTTATTTTCTATTTTACATCTTGGCATCTTCTTCCAAAGATAAACATACCAGAAAGAATACTTTCTTACACTTTGAATGGAAATTTTAAATTTACTCTTTTGTTTTTGTCTACTACTACTTCCTACTATTCGCGTGTAACATGGAATTGCATACTTCATATCGAGAATCCAGTTACATGCATTTCATGTAGTGAGTGGCAGGCCATCAAATTATAAAACATGTTCACAAGATCTTATAGCCAGCAGAAAATTTCTGGTTAAAAAAA
>VZRR01007152.1:534852-613418 GCA_013398015.1 Oreocharis arfaki
AAAAAAAAAAAAAGACAGACACCCTATTGACTTTGAAATGTTTCTGATTGGCCAAAATTTTGCAAAACTCACATTCTGGTTTCTAATAGAAGCCTATCTGAGTTCCTGCCCTTTCCACCTTCATCTTAAGGAACTTGAAAGCAGCACATTAACTGGAGCAGCCAGATGATAAGTTCATCTCTATTTCTTAGAATTCTTCATCGGTGCAGTGAGAACTTCACTCCATGAAATTTCTATTGACAGTTTACATGAATGTTGTAATTAAAGATGATTATGACCTAATTCTGTGGCTCAGGAGTTAAGTAACTCATAAGGCAGGAAAACAAGGTTTGCATAAAATTATTATGTTATGAATGCAAAACTGATGGTAGAAAGTATTTTGAAAGACAGTTCTTTGAGCTAAAGCTTTTCTAAAAATTATTTGCAAAGATTAATATTGGATCTTAAGTATTGCACCCTCTTCTAATGTTAATAATTCCATTTTATTCTCTCATGAAGCTCTGACGATTAGCTAGATATGCATGTGTAATATCTCCAGTTGGAAAACTATTTTTAATTAGACTATCTGGTATTCTCAGTAATTAAAACCGTAGTCATAGTCAACATTTTAAGTGCCTTATTTAGTCTTGAATGGTAGCAAAATCTCACAAGTAATTGCTATGATGATTTTCACAGTAACTGTTTTGCAGTCTTAACAGTGTGAAACACTTGAGTAATCCTCAAAAAATCCAGAAAGAACAATAGATATAGCAGACCTAGGTATAACTAAGTATTTGGGAAAACACGCTTGTGTCCAAAAAAACAAACACAACCAAAAAAATCAGTTATATTTTCTTGCTTGTGCCAACAACTTAAGCAACAACTTAATTACTCAATAAATATTTTTGGATTAAAAAAATAAAAGCTTTTCTGCCAAAGCAAAAAAAAAAACAAACCAACAAAACACAAGGTATTACAAAGTAATGATTTTTCTTATTTCCTGTATAAAAGAAATTTGCATTTCCCTTCATCAGGTCTTATACAAAAAAAAATGAAAGGAATAGGAAGAAAAGTTGCTATGTCACTGCTGCAAGACAGGAACTGCCATAACCGATGAGCCCCCTCAGTGGTCATCTTAGCAGTTTTGTCTCAGAAGTCTCTGGTGTTGCCTAAAGTCAAAGCCCTGTACAACTCCCATTCATTCTGGCAAAGAGCTGAATGACAAGTTGTTTCTCCTATGCAGAACTCTGCAGCTTTTGTAAACCTATTACACTTCAAGGCATTGTAAGTCTTACAGAGATCTGATTCATCCCTTGATGCAACTCACTACCCTCTGAATGGCTTATATGGTGCTGATGTGACTTGAAATTAAAAAAAGTCTTCCACATCAGGTTTCCCAGTCATTCAGATGCCTTTGAAATCTCAGCCATTACCTCAGCCTGAAAGGTGTTATTGAAGCAATTAATCCCTAAGCCCACTCACGTAAGAGTATCTTGTAGTAGCTGAGTTCACCAGGGTATCTAAGCACGGCATAAACAAAAATTTCCTTCTACTGATAGTAGATGTGTTCCATTCCAGCTTAATGCTCCCTGATCTTGTTTAATAGCAGAAGGAAAGACAAATAAAAGAAAGAAGAGTGCATTGACTTCACATCAGGTACTACTTTGTACGCTCTCTTCACTGCTCATTCTTCGCTAGTTTAATGTCGTTTGCATATCCCCTTATACAATTTTTTCCAGGACCTGTTTCGTAACTTTCCTCTGGACTCTTTATGATTTTGCAGTACCTTTGGCTGCTGTGCAAAATAAAAAGCAATGTATTTGCTTGGTTTTGCACTGTTAACGTACATTTGATTAGTTATGTCTTTTGAATATCTGTAGGTACTACATAAACTACTACAAAATTCCAACTAATTATTAAATACGTAGTTAATTTAACTCAAGGTGCAAGCAGAATTCAAGTAAAGAGCATTTTAATTAAATATTATTAAAATTGAGTGTTACTAAAATAAGTACTACTAGTAATACAAAAACTAGTGTTAGAAAAACACATCAACTTGAGAAATTCTAAGCAATCAAAACTAATCAAATGTTGCTTCCCACAAAGCTGAATAACAAATATGGGTTGCAAATGTTAGTAACAGTAGTTGGTGTACATAAAAGTATTTTGATACAGTAAATTGACACGAGATTAAAACAGAAAAAAAGATGTGGATAACAACGACCAAGTCTAATAACAATAATACTTCTCTTTCTTGTACTCTGAGTGAAACTGGGTGATTATAACAACATATTCCCTCTGGGATACCCTCCTTGCCTCTAGCAAAGTAGACGATTAATGAAAGAAATCTTCAGTAATGTAATTTTTCCCATATTTATCGTAGTCTGCCTTTACAGAAGTATCTGGAAATAATGGACCCTTGTCTTTCCTGGACAATGGTTTGGCTAGGAGTTTCTCAGCTACAAAGAGGTAAAGGGTACTTCAGATTAATTATTACTACTCAGTGTAGTGATTTATTCCATTTTCCAAGTATAGTTAGGAACAAAACACTCAGTAGTTCGATTTATAGCAGTTGGCTTCAAGGAGACAGCTGGCTTCAGCAAAACTGCCAAGCGAGTAATCTTTACTCAATAATTTATTAAATGCTACCTCTCGATATTCACCGACTAAAAACAGAAGCTGCACAAAAAAGGTCAGTAGAAATAGCCTTGAGTGTTTTCACCTTGAACACTGCAATGTCTTTTCCAGCCTAAATAATTCTATGATTCTATACACTAAGGAGCAAAGAATAGATGAGTCATCTGAGAAGAAGCCCCCAGAAGTTGTAAGTAAGTAACATAGAATATGCTCGGAGTCTTGCAAATCAGACACAAAATATCAGGTTAAATTTTAGAAAAGTACATGGAAAAGTCAAATAATTTGAAAGAAAACCGAACAACACTTTTTAAGTAGTTGTGTTAGCACCATTTCAGTAAATGAACGGCTGTGGAAAGCACACTTATTAAGGATACAAACACTTCAAAATAAAACTTTCCTAAATTCTAACACTTGTTGAACTGATTTTTATTACTTTTTTTTTCTAGAAATTATCCCATGTTTTAAGACAATCATCAATCTCCTTTCACAGAAGAGAAACATAAGCATGCAAAGTTTCTAATCTCCTGGAGAAGTGAGAGTCAATTGGCCTGCTTTGCACATAACGGAATCTCTAAAGATCCGGGAAAAAAACCCCAACCCAGAAAAATCAAGTGTCTGCTTTTTCCTGGACTAAAAACTTGGTCCTGTTTCTTTGTTCTTCTGTACATACTGTATATTCAGACTAATTAAAATCACAGAAACAGAAATGCTTATGCACACATAACTTTTGTAAACTTGGAGTCAATGGGATATTTGCCACTCATTACAATGGTGCAAGTAAGCAGAATATTTAATTGCCACGTGATGGAACAGCCAATTCCACACAAGATAAATATTAAACTTCTGCTGAAAATCTACCTGCTTCCCTGGAATGAGATGTACACATGAGAAATTTTCACATAAAGGATCAAAAATTAACACAGTCCATGTGCACACAAAAGATACAACCTACCACTACTTACAGAACCCTTCCTTCTCAAATTATTACCTTATCTAGCGTCAGAGAACCTTCCTTTGCTTCTGTTGGTCCTTCTGGTAGGAGAGGAGCAGAATCTGGAACTAATCCTGAAGGTTGTTCTTCATATTCTTCTGAAAAGAGGAACCATAATTCGCCATTATTAGAGCTATGAAAGAATTTATGTGAATCACCACGACATTACAATCTAACCAAAACCAGGATGTGAACTAACACAGGTGAAAAATGTTTGAAGGCAAATGTTGTATGAGAATTTATGAAAATTCTCCCATAAACCTTTATTTATACTAGTAAGCTTAGATTTAAATGTGATTTATATGTTGGTTATTGTACAAAGGTATTCAAACATTGACCTAAGAACAAAGTCCATACTGTTAGCAAGCAGCTGATACTTAACAAATGTATCTTATACGTTTCTTTTGATTCAATAATAAGATGATTGCAAATTGAAATAGCAAATTATTTACCAGATTTTTTTTCACAGTTGGACAACTGCCCCAAAAATTTTGTTTAGTTTTTTTTGTCCTTCGTTTTTCAGAACATTGTTTTTAAGGCCTTCACTGAAGACTCTTCCTACAGACTTCTCTCTGGGTTATATTGCAAGGAGGAAAGGCAGGGGAAAATGCAATGGATGTACAAAGAGACGGCAAAAGGGAAGGGCATAGTAAATCAAACTTTAATTAACCTCATCAAGTGAGCACAGTGTTATGTGCAAGTGTTTTTTAGGAGAGAGGGTTAAATACTAGATTTCACTTTAAAGACATAGGGAGGAACTAAAAAATGGGGGAAACAATCTTGAGAAATTTTGGGTTAAAAGATTTCTAAATACCAGTATAACTGATAGTTTGATAGTTCAGGAAAGCAAATAATTTCTTGTACTATGTAACCAAACACTGTGTCCACAAGCCGAGTATTTACAACTGCCAGCACACTGAGTATCTTTACAGCAGTGGACTAAGTAGGATGCTTGCTATATTATTTGTTCAGATTTGTCTAAGTTTGTCTCTATCTGTTTAAGCAAAACTGTTTCAATGAAAAGGACCTGGCAGCAAGTTCAATGCTCAGATGTGAGATCTAACCATCACCAATCTTTTAAAACTTCACACTGAAATCCAGTTATTTTGGAACTGAACATTCTCCATTAGAGCAGGGGGAAAATTAAGAGTTTGTACAAAAGTTAGATCTAATGGAAATTGCCTAAGAAAAAACCAAGATGTTTGCAAAATGCTCTAATGTGTCCCAAAATGTTGCCAAGCTGGGCCTGAATTAGGTGGCTCTGTGTTAGAAGAGACAAGAGATCGATCCAGCTGACAAATAATTAAGTCAGTAATAAGCTGACTTATTCCATAAGCTGGAATGTTTAACCAAGTGCAATGGTTAGCTAACTTTATACAATTTTTGCACCCCAATAAGTCATCATTATGCCACGAGTGTACTACACAAATTCCTATCTTCAGAACAATAAGCAGAACAGCACGGTAAAATCTTGGAGCATCAGTTAAACCCACACCGGTATACCAGGAAGACAGCAGTAAACTTACTTTCACCAGCCACATAATTAGCTGGAAAATAGCCTTGCTGTCCATTTGCTAGGCTGCCAAACCACCAGTTATCATTATCTTTGTATAACACTTGGATAATGTCACTGCGATGGATGGTTAGCTCATCTGATCGATGCGCTGTGTAGTCATAAAGAGCCACTACCTAAAAGAGAGATAAGAGCACCACAGCTTTATCACAACCATGCCACAGAGAAAAAAGCGCAACATTCACTTCCTCTTGCAGAAAAGCAGCTGAAACCAAAGCTGCACTTTGGTAAAAGCTGAGGCTGCCTCAAGTTTTGCTAATGGGATCAGGGGTGGTGGGAAAGCAGCAGGAGAGGCAAGATAAAGGACTGTGGGATTGCAGAAATGGTTAAGAACATTGAATTCACTAAGATTAGCTTCAAAACAGCAGCTGTTAGTTTTATAAGCAATTTGCTTGTGAAGCAAAAGGGAAAAAAAAAGCTTCATACAGTCACTTTCTCAGAATTGTTACACTACCTTCAGATCCCATTCTCTGTGTGCTCATGAAGCATATGTGTTTGAATAAATACTTCAACAGTGTGACAGCTTTATCCAAGAAAAAATTTAATACAAAAAGACATTGAAAAGTTTTGCTTTGATCGCTCAGTTTTTTCTTTTTTCTTTGTTTTGTTTTGCTCAGAAATAAGCATTTGGATTACAATTTTATAAATTCCTGCAAAAATACATTCATATTCCATTTCATGTAATAAATCTATTTGACAGTGAAATACAGTGCAGCTATACTTTTATGAACAAGAATACTAAGAGTCATCAGCACCATGCATACTACATATAATAAACTACTAGAAGCCTGCTTTCTATCCTGAATATGAAAATATCAAGTACAATTTCTTGTTTATTTCCTATGCCTTATGAACAAAAATCTGCCCTAGTGAACTCTGAGCAGAAGAGCATGAAAGGAAAACAAATAAACTGAAAGAATAAGGGAATTGCTCACTTCTCTCATCATAAGTAAAGAGCAAAATTATGACCTATTTTACACACAGAATGCTGCTTCACTACCTACAATCTTCACCTCAGATTTCTCTACAAAATTGCAAGTGGAGGTCAGAAACAGGGATCATTAGGAGCAACAGGCGGGTTAAGAGGGTTGAAGGAGCCTGTAAAATTATGATGATAGGGATAGAAAACAACCTTCTTTTTTATTATTCATGCATGCATTTAAATTTTAAGACTGCTGAATTCCACTGTGCTTTTTATATTTGTATTTCTGCTTTGCGCAAGACAACCTGCGAGTTGTGTCTGTAAAAATACAGCCAATGTCACCTGTATTTTCATAATTCCATGTCACCAATTAAACAGATTAAATCAGTTATGAATGAGAAAAGATGGAAATAATTCTACCATTGTAAATTTAACATACTAATTTTTGAACTGGTCAGCACCAAAGAATTAGTATCAGCACAGATTTTAGTAGACAGGAAATTGACCTAAATATGCATTCAGTAGTCCTGAATTTCCATAAAGAAGCTAAACAATGAAATGTCTTTTATTATAACTCTCCTCCCTACATTAGGAAAGCTAACAGTAATTACAGGTGATGCTGGCAGTACAGAAATACGAACTGTAGAACAGAACCAAACTAAACCACACTAACGAGCACCATGACCATGTCCAATAAGAGGTGCTCTAACAGTGCCCACTTCAGTTAAGCGACAACCTCATGAAAACTGTGAGGTCACTTAGGGTAAAAAAACCCCAAACCCAAAAAGGAATGTAGGAATGCAACACTAATTACTTGGCTGCATGAAAAACAATGAAAGGCAGAGCAACAACCACTTTATTTTGCAGTATCTTTTGGTGCAACACTTCTGGTGCAAATGTTGTGTTTTTTTGAAAAAATTACAAAAATTCAGTCACATGGAAACTGCCACAAATAGTTCAAACCATTTAGGCAAGTCCCACTGTCTGTCTCTCTGAAATAAGAAATTAATATATCAATGTGTCCTGTAATACAACTGGTTTAGTAAGCCTAACAATTTAAATAAAATGTTGAAATTGCCACTATATTCTCTGTTGACATTTGATCAGAAAAATTACCATAACAGGATATAGGAAATGCACCTCAGAACCAAAGAAGAATGTAAACCACTCAAAAGTACACCTAAAGCAGTGGACTTGCTTCTGGTGTGACATTCAAAAATTTCTCAAGAATTGGGTCCAAGTCCAGGCAAAAAATTAAAAAATCTATATTCAACAAAATTTTATGAAATTATTTTTCAAGATTGATATAAACCCAGCAGTAATGTAGTTATCCAGCTATGAACATCTTGTAAGAATTACAAAATCTACAGTAGGAAAAATAATGTTCTTGGGATCATGCTAAAAAAAGGGCATGCTTTCTAAAGCAGATATAGCATAACAGGTACAGAAGATATTGCAAAAAATTACATAACACTTACTGTCTCTTGCCCGGGTGGACAACTGTTTCCTCCTCCCACTCCCAACGCAGTCAGGCTGTCATCATTCTAGAAGAATAAATTATTTTAAATTTTAATATGGAGCATTTTGCTAAATTACAATCGTTTTTCATTTCTCCTCTAAGACAGTAAGAATTATCTGCAACAAAATGCTTTTTACAAAAAAGAAAAAGCAGAAGTGATGTTAAGCAACACTGAGTAATATTGGCTATTGGCTGGTAGATGTTTAGAAAAAGATACTAAATTTTTCAAGTGTGTACACTGCATTAAAGACACAACTGGACAGATGACTATGCAGTCCAAGCTTGTTTGCATTGCAAACACTACAGCAGATATTTAAGAAGCTGTTGCAGTGAACTTTACCTCTGAACCAGTATGCAAAAGACGTCACTTCCATACAACGGAGAATTTCAGGTTGGTCTTAATAACCAATACTTTCCATTTGATTCTAATTGTTTTATCCTTACCCACTTGCTCTTCAGACTTTGAATGAATTCAAAAGAATAGTAGGTATATAATGCAGTAATCATGATAAGCCTGTACCTTAAAAAAAATTGATTTCTGTAAAGTAATAGAATTAAACTCAAAGAAGATATAGAATAGAAAAATTATGAAAATTAGCAGAGGAATGACAAACTAGGAAACAAAAAAGGAGGAGCTGGTATTACTTAATTTTTTTTTCAATGGTCTATCTTCACAAAGGGGAAACCAGCTTCCCCTTGATTTTGTGTGCATCAAAGGATACACGCCACCATACAGAACAGAAATATTACACAGCAATTAAAGTATTTTAGAACAGTCAAATGTCTGCTTTGTGAAGTAAACATTTCTACCTCTAACAGATATACGGCATTTTAGCCATTTAAATTTGAAAATTTTAATCCAGCATACTTCATTTTCATATTTTACAGCCACTCCTTTATCTATCTTTTGCATTAACTTCTTTATCTTCCTCTGCTTTTAAAAAATATATCACAAATGTATTGTACTTTTCATTTTCAATGTTGGGGGTTTTTTTTAATTTTTATTTTGGTGGTCCTAGGAACATCATTACAAATTACAGAGAAAATCCTTGCAAATCCTCAGTAGAACAAATGCCATTCTTGAGAACAGGGATTCTTGCTCTCAGTGTTGTTTTCATAATTTAGTTGGGCTTATCCCATACTGGAAAGAAATCACTGACTGTCCTGAACTCCATCTAGTCTCCAGATTGTTTTGGTACTGCCACAGTAGTTACAGACACATGCAGCAGTTATAGATGAACTCACTATAAAAGCGAACAGTTGCACTCAGTTCTTATCATCTACCAGAACATCTAAGCCTACCACCTAAAGAGTTCTGAATAATTATGTACATACACAGAAGAAAAAAAAAAAAAAAAGTGTAAATGCCTGATTTGATAAACAAATTTTAAACAAAGACTGGTGGAGCTGCAGTTCAGAGTACACGGCTTGTTCAGTGGTCTGTTGGTAGTCAGCACTGCTGTACAGGTTTCAGCTAAGTCTCATTTTCCATTCTCAAGGTTAAGAGAACTGTGCAGGCAATGTGCTTAGCCTGTGGGATGGGAGTGCCTCCTGTTGCTCAAAAATGATTCATCAGAATTATTAGCAGTATTATTTAGGTATCTAGTTCAGGTACTCATATTGCCCCATTATTATGTCTCAATCTGTCTGCCTCTCTCTTTTTTTTAATAAAGTATTTATGTGGCTCTCAAACATTCGAGAACAGAGCAAGAGAGCAAGCTGTGTGGAAATAATAAGCTAAAATCTATGAGTCACCCCAAGACTATGCCGAATGTTCTCAGACACTGCCTTAAACTTTTAAGGCAACAACAATCCAAAGAGGTGCCTCTTAAAGAGGTGCTCTGAGTACGTCACCGGCTGCACACACCTCTAACTCCAGCTGTGCAGGGCAATTGCCACAGCTGCCTACCACAAACACAGCTACTGCAAGGCAGCAGAGCTGCCTCTGGTGTGCCATGCCATTCCTTCAACAGTGCCGTGCCATTCCTCGAATAGTGTCAACTACCAGTTGCACCACAAGAAACACACAATAAAAACTACTGGCCTTTCGGCTTAGAAACATCATTTTTTAAATGCTGTGTCACAAGATTAAGGCAGGTGTTCAGGATTTCAAAAAAGCAACAGGCATACTGAGTGGTATGAATAAATCATTCTTAATATAATATTAATGTCTCCTTTTTTTCATGCAGGATGGAAACTAGCAAATCCTTTTCTTGCACTGGAACAGATGTGGGACTATAGCTATGTTCCGAGGAGTAGGTCTTTCTGGGAGGCAGACCATCTGTGAGAAACAGAAACAAAACGCTTGCTGAAAAAGTGTGCCATGTCACACTGACTGTGGTTGAACAAAGCTCTTTCAGCACTAAGGAACATCCTCAGAGGAAGATAAATAGATCCATCAATTGATACAGAGTTCTAGACCATGGAGTATCACACCGGGTATCCATGACTAACCCACTTAGATACCCTTGACATTTCTAACTCAAAACCAAACAGGAATGTTTCAAGACGCTGATACAAAAGAGAACATATCAAGTGAGAGTAACCCAATACATTGTACCAAGTTTTATCGATTCCTGATAATAGCCCGAATTAAAATGTTTATGGCTTCTTTTTAATGGGTCAGTTTCAGTGACTGCTCAAATGAAGGTTTTGCTTCTTTGATGCAAATGTATAGTGGCCAACAGGATTTGGGCATTAGATAGCACTCATTCCCTTAGGAGAAAGAGCACTGAGTAAGACCAAGTGATATCTTATTGCTGCCTTTTCTGTAAAAATCTCAGCATTTCCTTTCTACTACTGAACCAATATATTTCAATTACCACAAAATCAAAATGTAAAGAAAGGAACATTAAAAAATGTAAAGTCTAATGATTCATTTAGTTTCAAATGCTTCTTCCTTATATGTAAAGATATTTTTCATTGTAACAGAATAAACATACAAGCTAAGTACCACTTCTACTTAGTCATTAACTCTTAATAACAACACTTGGAAAAAAAGCTTTTCTAGGATTAATTTTAGGCAGACCCTACACACACGAGGGTGAACCCCAATGTGTATGCACACAGGGCTAAAGGCACCCTCCCGCCTTTTCCCATTAGTGACAGACTCAAGGACACGAAGAAGGACAAACATCTATTTCCTGCACCCTTGACAGTAGCACTGCTTCCCTCCACTCCACCTCCCCATACCTGCAACCTGCCAGAATGGAAGAGAAATGGGGAATATTACTTAGGCAAACAGTCCAGAAAAGACACAAGAAATATGTGTTACAGCTTCTCTTGTCTGTCTAGTAAATCTACGCCTCAGTGTGTAATAGCCAACATTCTGAGACTATTACCTTTTGGGCGTTTGTTTTGTTGCAGCTTTTGGTTTATGGTGGTTTCTTGGTTTGGTTTTTTTAAGGAGAAAAAGTAAGAAATTAACTTACAGAGCTTGATTGAAAACCCTTGAATGGCTCAAAAGGTAATATTTAAAACATTTTAAAACTCTACAGAAAAAATCTGAGATTTTACTGTTGGTTCATTGCTTTCCTTTTTCCTTAGCAACCTATGGGTTAGAAATTTACTTAATTGTCTCCTCCCCTAAGAATGCTATGCAATCTCTTTATTCCAGTAAGTGAAGTTTTAAATTAAATGCTAAAAAAGATGAGACTTAGAAGAAAACAGCTGAATAGTGTTAGCACTTGCGAATTCTGTTCTTGTTCTCTTGTCCAATGCAGGTGCTAGCTCAGGACACCTAACTACAAATTTAGTCTCTGAGAAACAGAAGTACAAATATTAGTATTAATAGCTAAATTAAAATTATGCTAAAATTATCAATTGGTAAGAATGACAGCCTCTTCTTCAGTCATAATTAATCTGTCTGTAGACACTGTAAAGTTACTACTTTAGGCTTCAGATGACTACAATCCTAATTTGATTACAGTCCTTCAATATTTAGTAAGCATGGAATCTATAATTTGCCTAGAGTAAGAAAGGACCAAAACTGCACCAGGCTGCACTTCATTGAAACCTGCAATGTACAAACAGAAATCAGAAATGCAAACAGCTGCTGCAGTAAAACCTACAAGGATTAAAAAAAAAAAAAAAAAAAGAGAAAAGATAAAAAGGGAAAAAGATCAATTCAGAAGCATGTGAAATACTCCAACTCCTGAAATGAAACTCTGCAACTATTTTGCCATTTCTAAATATGCTAGGTTTTGATAATAATTACTCAATTAATCTGCACTTATATGTATTAATGCATTTATAATAGAAGAAGTAACAAATATATTCAAAACCTTAATTTAGCCATCTCAGAAAAAACTATTTTAAATTAGCTGCTACCTAGCATTTCACACAACAGTCGATAGCGCAAATGTTTATAAAGCTTGCTGTGGTGGAGAACACTATAGTACTGGTTGAACAATTTATATTTTTCCCTAAAAAATTACATATTGATGGCTGAAAATTTGAAAACATGAAAACAGGAATCCTTTGGCAACTAACACAACTGCAATGTAAAACCATGCTTTCAAAATTTCTTGGTGAATCCTATGTATCTTACAAGCTTTCCACAACTGCCTTAACAGATTCTGTCAAAAAAGTTAGGTCCAAAAAAATCCTAAAGAAATCCAAACAAAACCCAAAATTAACTGTAAAACAGCTATAAATGGCCCAAGTTAATTTATGTCCATCTATAACATTTCTCTCAAAACTTAAAATAAGTGCAACTACAACAGAATATTAAACCATGGCATTCTGTCCATGGGTGCAGGAGGATTAACATCTCCAATACAACAGGCCCAGCTTCACAGACACACAAATGCATTCAGTATTCAGAAGCACCACTCGTTCTTTCTTCAATAGTTTCTCCACACATTTTGTGTTTAATACAGGTTCATCAAATGTATAGTTGCAATTAACAGCATTTACAGATCCTGTTAGATTTTTATTATGATGATCAGGAAACCAGAAACAAAGAAAAGAACGAATATAATTAGTAGAAGTTTACAATCAATATTTAATAGATAAGCAACTGAGCAAACAGAGGATAGCTGTGATTTCACTTGTTACACGTATGAGTAAACGATGAAAACATGGTGCTGCAAAGAGAATTTAATTCCAAATTATTGTCTTAGCCTTCCTCTCAGCTATTTATCAATGCCTGTTTTCTTAACAAAAATAAAAACCACAGGAGTGTGATTTTATCTTATTTATTTCTAAACAACAAAAAGTAAATCATGAAAAAATAGAAAGCTTTTAATTTGCAGATATCTGATCTCACTACCAGCTGGTCACAGCATAAGCTAATTTGGCCATGTAGACAATTGGTTTGACGATGCCTCTTTTTTGAATAAAGACAGGATAAAAAAACCACCTCTCTACAATGAGAACTTGTGAATAACGACATTTTATAGTTAAACATCAATTTAAAAAAAATGCAAAAAGAGAATTCCTTACCGTCTGTAGTCTACCCAATAGTGTTCGACTAAGAGGATTTCCTACTGGGCTGAAGCACCCTGTGAAAAGAAATGGCTGTGAATTTTCTGCTTGTTATCCTTTTCCATCGAATAAACCATTTTATTTTAAAATCATTATGTTAGCAGGGTATGTTTGACAAAATTCTAATGAAAAGCAGCAGCATCTTTTAGTCACAACTATGCATCCTTCAGTCAGGAACAGTTGGAGGGTTTATTTAACTAACAGACCTGACACAAGGTTAACTAATCCAATATTTCCATTCAAATGATTTGGAGAAGTAGCTCAAGCTATGTCCACATGCCACCTCGTGCTCAAAGCTGACACTATTATCTAGGCTGTATTGCTTTTCTCTTCATTGAATTTCCAAGTAATGCATACAAAGTTTTCCAACAGAAATGATCACAAAAACTCACAAAGGAATTACTTCCTTATTTTATCTGAAAGAATAACTATTCCTATTCAGTAGTTCCCTTTGATCATCTGAGTTCCTATCACAACACATCTTGCTGTTTATTTTATTCACTCTCTACATAGCGCACTTGAACAAGTACTTGTAAATTCTTTTCTTTTCAGACTATTATGTTAACTACTAAGCTCAGGAAAATCCTTTCATCATCTATGGATTTATCTTTTTGTTATTGGTCTCCTCAGCTGTATACTTAAGAAAACATCTTAAAAAGAAAAGATACAAAAAAATCTGAAAATCGTTGAACATGACAGTGAAAAATGCCACCACTTCACTGGAGAACAGTTTCTCAAGTACAGAAATGCCAGGCAACACAGAGTTAAGCTCACTGGATTTTCTCTGTGAGACACTAGCTTTGAAACAAGTTTTGTTTTTAAAGAGAAATAAGTTTTGAAAACTCATTTTCATTTGCCGCACCAAAAGCCTGCTTTTGAGGAGTCCAGTATCTGAATAAAGAGGACTTTTCAGATTCAGATTCCCATGCACTGGCAGAGCTCCACAAGGAAACTTGCACAACTCCACCTACAGTACACTTTCTGAAGACTAGTGGTTTTGACTTTCACAGGAGATTGACTCATAAATGTTTAATCATTAAGATATTTAGATATTTCTAACTAGAATAAAAGCTGCAAGCTCAAATAACTGTAGTTAAACCATGCTCCTGCAAATCTGCATGTGACTAATCTCCTACTTGTGAGAAATCCTAAATACATGCAATAATGGATTATTCAGCTTCATGTATGAATTAAAAACATTTTGCTCTTACTAATTTCAAATAATCCTGTATAAATTCTGAAATACTTTATTTTGAAATGCTTACTTTGCTTTTATTACTTTTCCCCACCTCTTTTAAGAAGAGGAAAGAGATGAGAATGTAAACCATTTTCTGAATTCAGCCCATACTTAAAGACAGTAGTCCTGAAGGCAACCTTTTTTCAAATAAGCTATTTTTTAAAACATTTGTCCAGTACTAACCAGAAGTCAGTGAGGATATTACTCCTATCTACATACTAAACAAGCCAGTAAACCAGATGCTACAGAGATGATACTACATATGGATATACTGTTGCATACACATGTTGTATCAAGTCTTTAAATAAAAAGCCATCAAATTGAAACTAAACACAATGTCTGCATGATAAAAAAATGCTTTTTAGACAGCCAATTTGAGTATGAGAATGTTGTACCACCTTACACAAACCCATACTAAGATAAAAGATATATAAAATACTCAAAAAAACCAATTGTGCGTGCGGAAAAATATTCAAGTTTTAAGTAAAAACACTAATCTGCATTTTTATCCCTAACATTACAGACCTTCTTATTTTTCTAAGGAAAATATGCCTTGCTTCCAAGTGCTCCTGGACTGCACATCTATGGATGTGAGTACTCCTGTGCAGCCTCTATATTCAGCTGCTTATCAGAGGAAAACTTAATAGTTAGACCAATATTCCCAATTAAGCCTCAAAACAGGGAAGCGCAGACCTGCTATGCTGCAAGCCTAGGACAGAGACAGACGTGTAACTCAGAGATATAAGGAGGGCTGTACAGAATTCTAGAAGCTGGCACTGGTTCAGACTGTGTTTTCCATGACTAGAGACAAAACCAACAAAATATTCTTACTACTTTGCTTGACATGTAAACACAGCACAGCACAGCTGGATCCAAATACTCTATGATGACGCCTATTGGTTACCCTAAAGCAGTCTTTAGTGCTATCTGTTACTTCTTTTTAGTTACCAAGCATTCCTTTAGTAGCCCCTACATTCAAAATGGCCATATTAAAAAACCCCAAGAAACAAAACAAACCTGAACCAACAAAAAACCCCTGTTCAAATCTTCCTCATTCACAAAACAAGCTCCATTCAGCAAGCAAAGGAATATCTATCGTCTCTTCCCCAAATGAAGCAGTAGAATCTTAAAGCAATGTTACACAGCTATGGGCTTGATATGGCTCCATGCTTGATGAAGCATGTAAATGACATCAAGCAGGTGTGACTAACAGCCTCAGCAGCGCTTGCTTTGGTTCTCTCTCATCCAGGCTGTACACGCTTTTCAACTACTACAGTGAAACTGAGGTCCGGATTCCAGAAGGACACTGCCACTTGATCTAAAAATTAAGTTTACAGGACACCGTGACCTGCTGGGACTCTCACTTAGTCTGAGCTTATAGAAAGGTCATTAAACCCCTCGTAAGGTCAAGCCCCAAACCCCGCCAACACCCAGGGTAATCTAGACTGTCCTTTCTTAAGGATGTTTCAGAATCACGAATGGAAAAGCATTTTTATTGATGCAGATGTTTTACGTGAACTCTCCAACAATATCCTTTCTTAACACATCTGCTGTCTTCACCTCCAAACTCATATATATCTTCAGAAGCTAATCTCTATGAAAGTATCAACATTTGAATTATTGCATTTCCTATTACTCTGCATCGATTCTTGAGTGGTTTCCTTTATATGGAATTCTACATAAGAACATATTCTTTCTAGAAGAATTACTGCTAATGTCTAACTGCAATGTTAGGCACCTCAAGATGATAGATGCTAATGCTTCTCCTCAAATGCTCAGAATTTTCACATCGACACAATCAAACAGCAGGACAGATCATCTTAAGAGTCCACACAATCGTAACAATAGGATTATGTCGTGAGCCCACCTTTAGGGAAATGACTACCAAAGAACTGGCTTGAAAAACAATGTATCTGTCTGCCTTGAGAGGAGTCTGAAACTGCGGTAGTTTCCTGTACAATTTGAACAGTGAACTGAAAGTGTATCCTCAGTTCCCCACAGTCACTTCTGCCAATATATTCTTTGCCAGTATACCTGCAACTAAAGAGAAAAGAAGACAGAAGCCATGCACTCGTACTGTCCAAAATGTCTGTACTACCAAGTCCCCAGTTTTACCGCATGCGTTCACTGAAAAGCTGCCCTCTGCTCTAGATAAACACATCAGTGTGAGGTGATCAAATTTTAAATAGTTGGACTGAAATGCTCAAAGTAGATGAGTTCACTTCCAAACAGACTTGACTTATATAGAAATTGATATGATAACAGCAAGAGTGCCCCAGAATAGTACTTGTAATAACTAAAACCACCACCTTTCAAATAACAGCATCTTTAGTGATTTTATTTGTTTTAAACTAATAGCATAAGAGGCAGAAAAGGGAAAGAAGTCTTCCTAGGGTGTCACATAATTCCACTATTATCCTACTGGACTGTCTACAACCACCCAATGCGAAGTGTTTTTGTGAAAAAATGCTCTTTTAAAAAAAGCTTAGTTAAATTCATTACAGAACTCTTCTTTTAATGAACTTTTCAAAAGAAGGCTTTTTCTCACTTTCTGAAGTGCTCTTGATAAATTAATTTTTTAATTACTAAAGGTATTTGAGCATAATAAATCTCTAAGGATTCCAGTCACATGGACTCTACAGGTAATGAAATTATCAAAAGCTCAGCCTGGAAAATTCTCAAAAAAATCACAGAACAAAAGACAAATATAAATCTAAGAAAACTGAAAAATGTAAATATTCAGACATTTCTGTGACAAACATCTCTAAAGCATGTATAGAAAAAAAAAACCCTTACCTACTCTAGTTACACATTATTCTGTTTTAACTGAGTTTTACTTAAGGTTTATACTAATTGCTAATGTCCCAAAACCCACAAAAAATCCTGGAAGACATGAAAATAAACAATGCCTCTAGGAAATGATATTCCTTATTACAGAAAGTCTTACGAATTATACCATGGTTGCTCTTGCAACACAGTGTAGTTAAAATGCACCCAATTAAATAACACTGGAAAAAAAATCAAGTCAGATACGAGATGCGTATGTGTAGATCAGCTCATTCCTCTTCCTACTCATCTTCTGTGGCTTTAAAACTGTTTCCAGTAAACAGAATCATGTTTTCACCATCATCACCTAGTCAAAAGTATGACCCTTGTGACCAAAGGAACTTCTGGTATGCAATATAACCTCTACTTTAAGTTTCAAAGGAAAGTTTCGAAGTTTTTGAAGTAAAAGCTTTCAGATACTTCTGCAATTTCATTTTCAAGCTATGTATAATGTAAGGGAGTTAAGATAATTTTGCAATGATCTAAATATATATTAATCTTCCCTCAAAGACTTTATCCTCAAACCAATTATGCTCTAATAGATCAAACAGAATTCATTAAATAAAAAGATTGTTTATATATTGGGTAAGAATGTGTTTTCCTTTATTTAAATACAGTATCACAAATACATTTAGAACCCACCACAAACATTTTCAGATGCAGTTCACACAAAATGAAAGGAGTGGATGCACCTAACTTAACACAAACGTATCTTTTTGTTCCACCAGCAAAACAGATGTTTCACTCATATCCATTGCTGTAGGTTAAAGCCACTTCCAACTCTGCTCTACATAAAAATCATAGGTGCTAGACTAAGTTAAGATATTCCAGATTGAAAGGGAGAATTGATAGGACCAAAGTGTATTGAAAACTGTTTCAATGAAGTTTAACCTGTATCATGGTGATAGGACAAGAGGAAATGGCCTCGAATTACATTGGGGAGGGTCAGGTTAGACATCAGGAAGAATTTCTTCGTGGAAGTGGTTGTTAAGCATTGGAATGGGCTGCTCAGGAAGGTGGTGAAATCACTATCCCTGGAAGTGTACAAGAAATGACTGGATGTGACACTTAGTGCCATGGTCTAGTTGGTGAGGTGACTCTTGGTAAAGCTTGAACTCAATGACCTTGCAGGCCTTTTCCAACCTAAATAGTGCCGCGATTCTGTGATCTTGCAAACCCCTTAAAATGTATATGCTCAAAACAGACAGTTCTCACATGTGGTATTGAAGGGTATAGGCAAAGGTGCTGTGATGGCAACCTTACTGAATGCAAAGGTCTTCTACAAACACCCATGACATTCTTGCAGGGTATTCTGCACTGACAGAAGTCTACTCAGTGTCAGCCCATGCCATTACTAGCACTCTCCTTGTCTTTTCCCCACCTTTTGCTTCCTATCAGAGCATCTGGAAAAGGCTGAATTATCTCCTCAATGTCATTCTCAATTTCTAAGTGGGATTCCAATTTATTAACCTAAATCTATCCATTTAAACCCAAAAATCTATAGGACAAATAGAATCCCTCTCTGTTTACTGTCTCACTTTTTAAAAGTTATATAGAGAAATTTCTGATAATTTATTTTACCAGTTGGATATGAGAGCTGTTTACATGCTAGGTACACTTCAGAAAAATGAGAGACATAAAAGCTCTGGCAGCTGTACTGCTGACAGATATCACTCCTCCAGTTAGTGCAGATTGATTTAGATGGCAATGACAAAAATCCTAAAGCATAAAAAACCTCAAACCCACCCTACCTTACCCTCTCCAAGCTAAGCTGAAACAGCTGTGCTGATAGGTGGAAAAGCATAGCTTAATTTTTGTTTCCCTTTCCCGCCCCTATTAATACAACGAAAACTTGTAAACTAACAAAATAATCTTGGGAAATTATGTCAATAGATCAGGCTTTGTTTGCCATTCAAAATACTACACTTTATAGAAAAGTCTGTGCAGCAGGATAAGCTTTCAATAAAAAAAGTAAGTAATGTTTACCTTTTCAACCAATTGTTTACTAAACACTAGTATTAAAAGGAGTTATCCAGAAAAATAACTCTAGGGAGTTCCACAGTTCAGGACCATGCAGTTCAATACATCGTGCTGCAGCTTCTTTAACACAGCATGTGACTTCCCAGTGGATGCCCCAACTGCAGCTACCAGGAGAACCCTGGGTTCTCAAACCACGAGCAAATCATGGTTTTCCTGACGTGAGAGACACAACTGGTCTAGTGTGCTTTAACACAGTACCTTCCTTATCCAAGAACTGATGCAGTTCTCTCTAGCTAATGCATCTGGTTGTCTCTGATTCCACAGCCCAAGTGACCAAGTAGTTTGTCCTTGCTCCTGTCCCAGCAGAGTTAAGTGAACACTGGAGCAGTGGAACAGAGAAGGCTTAAATTCACACCTGTAGATCCACAGAGAGATACCTTTGCTGTAATATCAACCAATTCCAATCCTCATATAAGAGACCTCAGAATCAGACAGCACCAACATGAAAACACTATGCTTCTGGCAGTGCCAGATCCCACAACATAATTATATCTCCCATTAGCCAAAAGAATGCACAGAGATACTCATCCAAGTTTAGCCATCATTTTCATTCCTGGTTCAGGGTATACAAGCACACATACATGTGTTTGGTCTGAGAATAATCCTCCAGGAGAAGGACTATAGAGATAGTCTGTCACTGGCTTTGGGTTTCATTTGAAAACATTTGTTCTGTATTTAGGCACAACGAAGAGGTTGAATTTGGCCCCTATTTACAAAAAGCGTAATGAAGTAAAAACTATTGCATCACAAAAACAATTAAAAAATCCAAGTTTTTAATTAGAGATTAAAATCAAATACATTTAGCAGCCTACACACCCACCTAATTATTTCTGAGTAATCTTATCAAACCATCATCTTACATTTTTCTTGCAAATGTTAAGTTTCTACAGTACCATATATAAACAATGCAAGTAGTAACATGTGTCCCAAGCATTCTTTTGAAGTAAAGAACATTTATTGAATTCATGCTAATCAGGAACGTGCTAATTTATGACAACTTCTAACATTACATCACAATAGCAGTAGATACCACTGAAAATGAGCAGAGGTTATAGTATCCAGTTGTTTCTTTCTACAATGCAGAGAACAGAAAGTGATTCTACAGCAAACATCAATAAGCCTGCACAGATACCATCAGCTTTCTGAAATCAGATTGGCAGCATTATTTACAAGTTTTAGATAGCAGATAAAAAAGTTGTAAGGAAAATGCAGACTATGACGCATTCTTTGTATTAATAAGACTTATTTTTCTTCTAGTGCTGCAGATACCCTGAGAAAGTCACTATTAGTTTTGCTAAGCTCACCTGGACTACTTTAAAACAAACAAAGTAAAATTGAAAATAAACTTATTTTGTATTCTATTACTTGGAGTTTGTGGTGCTCCCTATCCCAAAATACTTCATGAAATACAAAAACCACAGTCTCTTGGAGCTGTAAATGCCCAACACTGAAGAAGCAACTTTCACTTTTGAGTTTAGTAATACTGTTTTAACTTTAACTTATCCTCCCTGAATCAGAGGAAATTAAGCTCTTAAGCAGGATCTATGACAATCTGTTTTCTAAAAATACGTAGTATGGTTAAATTTTATTTATTAATGCAGGTAATTCCTATGTAATACCGTTAAATAGAATTTAACTCTATCTGCAACTCTCAAAGTGTCTTATGACCTCATGACTCTACTCATGTCTTTAAAAAACATATTTGACTACAGATAAAAGACAAAGAATGAAAATAATGCAAGGAAGGAAAACCAAGTAATTTACTTAGCATGGTTCTTCCCACAACAGAAATTCAGCAATGGCTAGTTACTCACAGTTACTTATATCAAATTAGCCTGCTGTTCCACAAACGGAAAGCTGTAAGAAAATATGCTTGGAATACCACAAATACTTTTCAAAATCAGCCATTAACACATTTTTGCAATGCAAAGGCTTGTCACCTAAGTTAAAACAACCACTTACTGCATAAACTACTGAATTTCTGTATTACCCAGTAAGCCTCACAATGTCAAATCACATCTTGACTGGAAAAAAAAAAATTAAAAATTCAAATCTTGTAACTGCTTCAAGAACTTAGGTAGCATTTTCCTAACATTTACATTCAGGGTAGAATAGTATCACCAACATCATCTGCAATATGCTGGAAAAAGTAAGTCAGCTTGATATTTCAGGTCTTCATCATGACCAGAATAGCCACTACTTTCTCTATGACATTAGCACTTTCAGTCAGTACTGAATACTAATTTTGACAAAGTATTACCAGAAAATTCCATGAAATAGACAAACAATTCATACATTATCAAACCTGAAAAATGCAGGACTATTGGCAGACACTCCATCAGGAAACCATTATATAAGATTTTTAATTTGGTCTCAAATCAAAAGAGTAAAGAAAAAAGTTCATGGCAGACATACTTTTCACTGTATACTCAGAATTAGAAGACTATGTCATTAAAATACACCCCTAATTTTCCTTTCCATTTTGTAGTTCAGAAATAAGACTGGTCAGATACTTCATAAAAATATGTGTGTGGTGAAACCAAACTACTCCATAAGAGTTTTTCCACTCACACACTTCTGAATTTTCAGACAATTTATGAACAAACTACTTTAAGAAAATTTTTCTACGTATCAGTGATTAGAACATGTATGAATAACTAGGCTCTTTCCAATGAGTATCCAATTGTATACGGAAGTATAATAATGGCCTGCAACCACTTTGGTAACAAAATCTGAATATACCTCCTTGTAAATAACACATGACAAAGCACTTCAGACTAAAATTGGCATCATCTGTTACAGAAGAACATATACTGAAATATGAAGTCCAGCATTAAAACAACACATTGGAGATCCAGCTGAGCACAGACTTCAATGATATTGATTTTTCAGTTTCCTTTACCTACAAGGTCTGCAAAGTTCTCTAGAATGCAACAGCAACCTGTTACTGCTTTTATAGCAGTGGATTTTAGAATGTTTGGGTCTTTGGTGAGGGATATGCAAAAGAAAAAAAAAAAAAAAAACAAACGCATGGAAAATGTTTGCAATGAACATAATTAGGAAGCAATACTCCCTTTCATTTACACAGTGGTACCTGATCTGAGAAGAGGTAAAAGAAGGCAAATTAAGATAGGCAGGTTCATAAAGAGGGGCTGTGCCCAGCTTTGGGCTAAGACCACATTTCTAAAACTCTGGATTATCCTGGAGAGAACAGAATTCTCTCCAAGGTTCAATCAGCAACACAAAATGCTGTAGCTGAGATTAGAAGACAGGAAGATTTTCTACTATCTCAGTGGCAAGCCAGAAAGTAAAAGTAATAGTTCTATCCAGTGAATTTGTATCTTATTTGTACAGTAATTTTGCAAGCAAGACTATTCGCACAGCAAGTCTAAAAATGTAAACAAAAATATTAATGAAAATTAAATTCTGAATGAATGAATAAATAAACACCATTTGACTAACTATTTTTTAGAGTATCATGAAATAAATTTGATTAAGCACTTAATCTAATACCATACCAGCTTTTTTCACATCATCACACAAGTAGCGCCAAACTGTTAAAAACCGCAGTACTTTAACAAGGAAGCTTCATCATATGACCCATCCTCTCAGGTTTGACTACCAGTTGCAGCTAAAATCACTACTGACTATGTTCATACAGCATCTCCAATAACCCAAAACCCAGACAAAAGCAGCAAGTGCTAAGTTTTCATAATCAGCAGTGAGAGGAAAGTAATTAAGGTCTGAATACTCAAGGACAGGAAGTTCTTCTCCACAGTCTATTCTGAAAGGAACCACCCATTTCTATGCAGTATGAATGATATCTGAGTTTCTTTAAAACTGACTTCATCAACAACTGCTACAAACATTTGTTTCTTTAAAAGGACCAAACAACTGAAAAACACAGGAAATTGTCTAGTAAGACTCTTCTACGTTTGGAAGTCTCAAAGCACGTGTCTTAATAGCCTTGCTCAGTAAACCTTCCTAGATGGTTTTCACACATGCTTACGTGCCAATTATTAACTTAAGAACTGGTGATACAGACAACCCTGGACACACCTTGTTCTCTTTCAGTGATTCCTGGAACTCACCCTGAAAATTATTTGTTTTGGTAAGAAAAGCTGAGTTGCAGGAAGAGTCTTAATTGAAACCACAATTTCAATTGCTGAAGATCCTTTATATGTGTGAGTAGCAAAAAACGACGGAAGTTTCCTTTATGCTCTGTACCAGAAGGAAAACAAATTTCCAATAAAGTACTGTTACCAAGGCACACATGATGTGAAATATTATAGATGTGCATCAAGTGGGCACTACACTCCAAATTTCGCACGTAACAGTAGAACAATTATATTTCTTCTCCTTTTGTTGCTGGTTTTTTATGCAGAAGAAGCCAAATCTGAAGCAAACATAATTGGGCACAACATACATTATATTAGATTGAACTGCTGGACACAAAAGGTGAAAAGCTACCACTAATTAATCAACATATATATTCAGAACTTGTGTTTTGAACTACTTCTAAAATGAACATTTCCAAGAACATGCTCAGAGTCCTTATAGGAGACAAATATCAACTTCGTTTTAGCTAGGACCTGGCACACAAGAGAAGTTCTCCAACTAGCAACAACTAGCAACAGAGTTGTAACATGTTGTAACTCTATTACAATATTCTCTTGAACAAGTAGAGGAGATGACACATCTCCATGGATACCTCCTCTGAATTGAGACAGCGACAGAACACCCCCTCTCCCCTGCTTTAAGGACAGGACCATCCTTTTTTACTACATAGGTGAACTCTGCTTAAATGTGATTATCCATAAATGAAAACTCAAAGATGCAAGGAGCAGGAAAATGAAACCTATTTAGGGTCTTCACCTGAAAATACAACACCTTACAAAGTGAATCTTAATACGCTCTGCAGGTGCACAGTGACAACCAGAAGTTACACGAATGAATTCTCAACACATTTTTGCTACTAGGCAATTTGTCACAACAAAAGATGGCCAATACACATTCTGAAAGAAGCTCCAATTTTCTGTATTTTATTATTTGGCAAATTAGCTGCAGCAGTCTGCTTCCTTTGACCAGGCAGGCTCTGAAAAGATTCCAGAAAGACCTGTATTAATATATGCCACTGCAACACCCTTCAGCTAATCTGCAAAAAACCCCAATCAATGAGGCACCATTGGCACCAATGAGGCTAGCATATATAGACAGCTGGAGTAGAGATTGACAGGATAGGAAAAGGGGATGTGATATCTAGAATCATATGGGGATGCAGTACACTGGAATCAATCTTTAGAAAAGCTACAGAGTGTCATATAGTATGTGTCACGCAGTTGAGTAAGAGCCGTCTGCAAAGGGACTGTCCAGCAAGCCAGAACAAAGCCTGGGGTCAAGCGAGCAGGGGAGACTCTAAAGACGTTTGCAAATTTGCCTGTTTGTCACTTGAATCTTTTTTCTCTGCCTGCGGAAGTAAAACCTGAAGAAACTGAGCCCTAATTGTGCGAGGAAAACATGAGAAAGGAACCTCTGCAATCCCTCCCTTCACTGACTGCCATAACGTTGCAGAAAACACCCAAATACAAGTTCTCATCAGCAGAGTTTTAAAAGAACTCTAGCACTTCATTTGAGGCCAACAAGCAATGAGTCACTGTTCCTTACAACCTCCAGCGAGCAAGAAAGCAAGCTAACAATGAGCAGGCAGGCTCCAGTGAAGCACTCATTTCATCTGGATCAAGGCAGCACATTGAGGCCAGTTCTGTATACAACAGCAAACTACCATGTGACAACAGCAACATCTGAGTTACACACCCACAGAGCCTTCACTTCTCTGTACCTGCCTTCTGCTTTCTTAATGCTTCCCCAAACCACCATTCTCTATCATTAGCTTCTACAGGAACAACATGATCTGTATCAAACTACAATGATCAAACTGCATCACTACCACAGCCTATTGCAGAGCATAATATAGACCACAGATACCCAAAGTTAACTTTAAAGGTGTTATACTAGTAGAATGAATCAGGTCAGGGAAGTTTGCTCTCACTGAAACTGGTGCTTCAGCAACGAGGGTAACAAGTGGCATATGAGTCCACGGAAGTTTAGTTGCTTCACACAAAATCTATCAACAAAATTATCAAAGGCTTTTAAAAAAAGTTGAAAAAGTATGCATGTCTGCCAAAATGGGATGGATAACGTATTTTTAAAACACAGATTTTTTACTTTTTAATGTACTTGGGTTTCAGTAACTTGTCAAAACCAGTGATGAAATGAAAGTACTTTGGTCTCCTCTTGGGAGATGGAGGTGTCTCCTTCCCGTGCACCATGGCTGCTACTGGGGTTTTTGCATAGTCCTCCCAGCTCCTCTGGAAATGACAGGAACAGAAGGATTGGAGCAATACAAGCAGGGATCAATTCCCTCATTTTATTCACTCATGCTTATTGCTGTACAGACAGCATTCTTGCTGACCGTAGCTTTCTGTCGGAAGAGAGATCTGGTACTTTACTGCACAGTCCTTGGCAGGAGGAGTTTCCCCCTCTGTGACCAGCTGAAATTTCAGCTAAGCATCTTGTTGTCTCGTGACTCAATAGCCCAGAATTACAGACAAGCTCAGAGTGAAAACAGTTAACAGGACCTCTCAACTTAGGAATTAATTAGATTCAGTTGTTTTAGTATCCACAGGACTGAGAAAGTAAGGGCACAGTTAGGCCAAATCACTTTTGGCAGAGACTTTCCCCAGTACTACGTCACACCCTGATTTTGCAATCTAAATCCACTGCTGCCAAACAGAGAGTAATGCTTCATTTAATCCACACCCTTGTATAATTTGGCTGAGAGTACTTCCTTTAGCCTGAAGGCTCAGCAGTAATTACCCTAACATACACCAATTTCAAGTAAATATAAATGGTGTTCTTTAGATAAAGTTTTTGGATTCTTCAAAGATTGCTGTTATTGTGCTCTGTATTTAGTGTAATTTTTAGAGAAATATTTTAATTAACTTACCTAGAAGAAACATGAAAAAGAACACATAATAAAGGAACATGTGTATCTTTGATCTCAGTATAAACAATTCTAGCAAGATTAACTAGAAAATACAAACTCTTCTGACATTTATAACATCTTATCAATCAGATAGAAGAAACTGGATAAGCAACCTTTTAGAACAGAAGAACTAGATTGTCATTAATGTTAATGGTTATGTCTCCGTGTCTTTACTATTCTGCTGGAACATTTTTGTGGTTAGATGAATCTATTTATACAACTTATGTTTTCAAATTAAAAAATCATTTTTACTATTCATTTTGTAAGTGTAAACACCCAGCTCTTCTACCTTAAAACAAGGTCCTGTATTTGTGCCTTGAGCCAGAACTCTGACATTGTCCAATGATGTGGGCAGCACAGCAGGGTCACAGAGCTCTGAGGAAGCTCCTTCCCCTGCAGAATGGCCTGAGCTGCCTGTAAGCTGTGATGAAGGCACAGGTGTGTCCTGACACTCATAATTTTTATTTACTGCCGAAGTCAGCTGTAAGCTGGAACATCACGAGCCTTTGTAACCTATTTGCGCTGAAGAAACTGAGTAACAGCCACTTCAAAATGTAAATGGTATAGCCAAATAGCTTATAAAAGAAGCAGGTACAAAAAAATAACAAATACATCTTGTGATAGATGTTCCTATTCTTTTAAAAGAAACTAACTTTGAGAAAAATATCTGTAAGCTGAATTTTTGAGTTCTTCCATTGCGTTATAAGCAAATAGTAACAAAAAAGTTTTCTTTCTTTCTCCATTCTCCCTTACACATTTCCCTTAAGTCAAAGTGAGAGATATGAATATCTTAAAATGAATGATCATTTTCCCCAGGGGAGTTCCCATTCAAATTAACAGACATATATAAAAAGCACTTTAGACTTAATGCTCTTCTGCCTATGATAAAAATACTTTTAGCAAACATCAGTGTAGTTACGTCAGTTGACACTTGCTGAGAGTTGATCTGTGGTGTTGAGCTGATGATTTCTCTCTACTGAGTTCTCCTACCAATTCGGAAAAATAAAGAGAAAATCTGCTAACTGGATCTAAAACTTAATTCACTATAATAAATTCTCAGTGACTGTGCAGTAATCTTCAATTAAAACAGAGGCTTGTAATGACTGTAAAGGTGTGTTTATCTTTGGTTAATAGGAGGAAAAAATCCCACAACAGAATAATACACTTGAAAACCAAGAGACTAAAATAAGTCAAGTTTACTCACTTAGAAAGTGCTAGTATTCTGCATTACTTTATCCAGACCAAGCGGTGGTGGGGATGCTTAAGTAATTCCATTTCCAAAAGAAAGAAAACATACATACTTGATCCAGCCACAGAGTTAGAAGCAATTACATCCTACAAATTACACAAAATGTGAGAATTCTACAAAGTTGCAATAAGATACTTTTTATAATAACAGAAGGCAACTCACATTTCTACATTTAGGAATGTAAAAGAAAATACTAGGCAAAATTTTGAATTTTTTGGCATCAGTTTCATATTAGAATAATTAAATTAAAAGGTCACATTTAAAAAAAAAAACATCCCCCTAAAAATATTAGAATAATTCTTCTGAAAATGTTTTGAAGTTTCAATTTCTGAAAAAGGCAGAATTAGTTCTTCAGATATGTGACAGAGCAGGAAGACAGCAAACTGCACAAAAACACAGAAAAATAACTGAGAAGTTAGACAAGTATTAGGCACATATTTCTTTCATCTTGATGCACATTCCCCTTTTTCAAACACATGACATAATCTACTAGCAGCAGATTGTAGCTTGCAGGAAGCTAAACACTCTGTAAGCACTTGCTCTCATGTATCACTTCCTATGCTGGCAGCACCTCCACAAGACATACTAAAAGTGGTCTGCATTTCTATCCAGTTTCAGACAAAGACAATGGGCAGCAGACTGCTAATCAAAGATATTTCCCCCACTGGACTGCCTGATCACATGAGGCCATTAGTACTATCCCTTAGTGAACAGGAAACCTGCATTTCTCCCTCTGTAGTAGTAAGAATAAATGGAAAAGATAAACAGATTAGGCAACCAGTGCAAAGACTACTACAGCAATTTTGCACAGGCCTCATAACATCACTTCATTATTTGCTCAATCAGTAACACAAAAAAAGGCCAGCAGACCCACAAAATGCTAATGAAATTGAGAAACTTTGCAAAATTATTATACATTACCTACTTCCCTTTTGTAAATTTTTTCGTAAGTAAAATAAAGTAAAATTAGTTTCCTATCATTACCTATTCCTCCTAGCAGATCGAATTACACTCAAACCACTTTCAACTAATAGTGTGGGTAGTGAACCGCTTTTAGGTGTGTATTTGGTTCTCTTCACCATAATATGCTCCTGCCCCAATTTTAAGAAGATGTGGGGATAAAAAGAAAGATCTCAATGCAACTTAGACATTATGGCAAATTGCTGCACCATTTCCATAGCTCTGATCTGTGCAGCCCTGTAGGCTTAATTGCTTTCACCATCACAGCAAATCTAAATGAAGCTGCTGGGTGAGCTAATGAGGCAGCATACATTACAATTCAACAGGGAACAGATATACTCAGATTCTTTCAAAACAAAATTGAGTTCTTTTCTTATATTTATATTCTTGGCAAGAAGTCTTTTACACACACTCAAGATATTTCTCTTAAAAAGTGAATAAGAAAATATTTCACTCCTAGGTTTAAATTTTATTTGTTAAAATACAGTATTTACAGTAATATGCTAGGATTAAAAAAAAGAAGTACATATTCAGTGATCTGTGTGCCATTCAATTTGCCTGCATGGACTGGACCCAGTAACAGATTTCTCCAATGGGCACTCCCACTGGCACTCCATCTAAACAAAAATAGTACCCCTCCAAGGTCAAAATTATGTACTTTCAGCACAGTAGTGTGGGGAAGATGGCAATGCTGCCACCTGTACCACATGGCTTCTTTTAGTCATCTTCTGTCTTTCAATCAGTTCTTTCAAGAGATACTACAAATATTGTATTTCATTAGACTATATAGTACACATATATGCACCCTGCAATTAATGTATACTCTGTCATCTTTTTTAGTATCTCTTTGAAATATTTTGTTAATGATTATTCTCAAATTAGAAAAAATACTTTATTAGAATAACAAAATTGAATTCAATTGTTCATTTGATAAATTTTCAATTACGGTTTGCATAAGTCTTTTTTCCCCTAAGAGTTTCTTAATAAGAGATAAAAAGAATAAGGCCACACTGAACAAGCTTTCTGCAGACATTCTTCCTCGAATAGCACAAAATTATGGGAAAGGCACATACCCGCCAAAAAACCCAAACAAAACCATCTAATTCCTCCAGAACTGGGGCAGTACTGAAGGACAGATGTTACAGAGCTGGGGAGAAAGTAGGAAATACTGAAAATAAAAAAAAAAATCAATGATTTTACACACATATGAGACTGCAACTTTTGACACGTTTCTGCAGCATCTCTGCACAACGTGAATTTTGCAACTTGGTGTAACTCCTTTTTCTGATTCTAAAAAGAAACTGCAAGAATAAACATGGCATTTTGAGAACATTTAACTGATGTATAGAAATTTCTGATATCTTTGATGTCGAAATCTATTTCACTGTTCGCTTGAGACTGAAAGAAGCAGTTTTAAATAGTTTACCCAATGTAACAGAGGACTTAAATGTGAAGTCAGTTTTGTTAATATCTTTAGAGCAATAAAGAGTGCTTTGAAGCTTTCCCTTTATATAGGTGGAAAACACCTTTGACTGTCAGTTGTGTTAATGGAGAGAAAATTTCTAATTGTTCTCAACCCTGCCAAAATGTTGTGCTTTTCGAGATTTTCTTTAAAGATACAAGAACCATCACGTTTCTAGCACATACGTAATTAATTTTTAAGAGCAAGTTTAATTAAATGGTTTTATTGAAGTCCAAATTTCAGTGAAAAGATCTGTGTAGTATTTATAGTTGAGCTTCAATCTCCCACATAATTAACAATTAGGGTCACTGTTAATTACAATGACTTGAAACCTAGAACTTATTTTAGAAAGCACGTCCTGAACCTAGTGGTAGTTACTGAAGAGTCACTGTTGAAAAAAGCCCAAAGATGCCGGATATTTCTTTCATGGCATGCCACAGACCTGCAAAACAGTGTCTCACAGGAAGGTGATTTCACTGTCCAAAGATGCTCACAGTCTTAAGGAGGAAAGGCAAACAAAACCAGAGGGGATTTTAATGTCTGTCAGCTAGACTGAGCAATTCAAAATCTGGAGTTTTTGCTACTTCCCTATTTGTTTAAAAAATAGCAACTAGCAAATAGGGAATCCTGTAAGAAGTTATAAAGAGGAGCATATGAGAAGGAAGAGATGGGAATGTTTAAGACCAAGTCGTGGATAATGCTATAGTGCAGTGCTGCAGAACAGCACTACAGGCCAGGTATGACAAAACTAGCACTAAGCATGAGCTAAGCAAAGCTATACAGCACAGGCAAGGTAAAACCTCAATTCTGACTGTCAAAGACAGATCTTAAACAAATTTTATTACCAAGGAAGAAAACAAAAGGAAGGAAAGAAAAAAAGAAGTTCAACAACCTTAACTATTACTTACCTTTAGGGACAGATTCCTTAGAGCACTAAACACCCATAAGACTTTGTGAATCTAAATTACAAATGTAAAACTCAAAGGGGATGACTTTCTCCAAAGATAAACATCCAGCAAACTTTTCAAATTATTGAAATAGCTATGAGCACAGCTACAGCTTTACTGAGTCAGACACAAAAATTATCCTATATGGTAAAACGAGTCACATTCTCAATGAAAAATTTCAGCTAACAGGCTATCAGGACAGACGGTAAGAAAACCTAAATTCCCTGCCTTTCTCTCAAATTTAAAACAATCTTTGTGAGAAGAAGGCACACAACATACATTTTCTTTAATTAATTTTGCTAAATCTCATCAAATGTCTCTAATACATCTGTACGTATACATATGTATACTATGTGTCTAACACAACGCATAAAAATAAGTTGATCCATGTCTTGTATCTGCTTTGTGGTACTTATTTTGCTAATTACTATTTGACAAAATTCATTACGTTTTTCTAGTAATTCAAACCATGCTCTTGACAAAACTATCTCTTGCACAGCACTGCATAGCACCAATGGGAAAGCACTAGATGTTTTTAACCTTGAATTTGGCAAGACTTTCAACACTGTCCCCCATAACATTCTCACAGACGACCAGCTCAAGTATGCACTGTGTAAAACAGAGAGTGCGGCAGAATGGAAGCTGGCTGAGCTGTAGAGATCAGAGGTTTGTAGCCACTCACAGGAAATCTAACTGGAGACTTTAGACTAGGGATGCACTCCAGAGGTCGATACTTGCTATGTAAATTATTCCTGTACAGTTACTGACCTGGATGATAGGACTGAGTACACCCTCAGCAAATTTGAAGACAATAAAAATCTGGGAGGAGGGGTTGATACAGAAGAGGTACATGCTGCCATTCAGAGGTGCCGTGACAGGCCACACAAATGGGCCAACAAGGACATCTTGAAGTTCAACAAGGGGAAATACCAAGTCCTGAATAGGGGAGGAATAACCCCATGCACCAATTCAGACTGAAATACACAAAATATAATTTGAAGATAATAAAATAATCCTTTCTGTGAGAACAGTCAAACATTGTAATAGGTTGGCCAGAGATGTTCTGGAGTCTCTATCCTTAGAGATATTTAAAACCCAAATGGACACAGTCCTGAGCTCTAAGCGAATCCACTTCGAGCAGGAGGATTGGGCTCCATGGTCAATGATATCATGATCTTGTCTTTACTCATCTCACATAAAGAATATTTTGTCATTGAGAAAGATACTGAAGCTCTCTTCATAATTAGATGATTAAACAATTAATTACTTAATTTAGAGCAAACTGGTTGGAAACAAAGGCAGTCTTGCCTCAGCATCCATGAGCTAACTGATCTTGAGGGAATTGGGAAAATAGCAGAATAAGACTGAGACTTCATGAAAGCCTATAAACCCGTAGAAGTATGCACTTGAAGAAAAGCCAAAACATACGGTATGTCAGGGTACCCAGAATCCATTTGTCAAAATGAACACACATATTTAAAAGCCATAGTAGTGAATATTACTTTTATTTGAAGTATTATATTACAGTCACACACAGCTAATTCTGCAAATGTATCTGGATATGAAAAGATTTAAAAGCCGGGAAAGATCTGCTGTATTACTGTTACTGCTCACATATCACAAAGATGGAAACACTGTTTTCCCTCTGTTTCCTACCTCAGGCAAGACCCAGACAATTAAACTGCCTTTTAAAAAGAAAGGGCAGCATACACTCAGGCTACTACACTGTCCATACTACAAGACATCAGCTGCCACCTTACCAAACCATTAGAGCATGCACATACATCAGTTATGTGGCTACATATATTGCTAACAGAGGTTTATGCATGTGAATGGGAATTCTGCATTTTGCTTTAAGAAGCACTAAATGCACAGCAAAAGGTGACAGAGCTGAACTGTCAACATAACCTTCAGGAATACGTAACCATTTGCTGGAACTCTAGTACAGGCAATTGTTAATAATGCAACATCCCAATTAACGTAAGTACAAAAAGAAAATATATTTTGTATATAAAACCAACACAGAAAATAAAAGTTCTGTCCTTCCAGCACAATCCATAAATCAACAGATGTGTTTAAGTACAGATTTTCTATCATTCAAAAGCAAAATCTAACTGGCAGTTAGGCACTATGAACACAAGCACTTATCTTCACAGTTTATAACCAATGGGGAGTGATGAAATAGAGGGGTAAATCTTTTTCATGTTTCACTGAAAACAACTCCACCACAGTAGAACAACTTGGAAGCCCCCAAAATGACAGAGAAGTAGTTCACAATTTTAAAAGATATTCTTGCAGAAAAATCTATTTCAATTGTAGTCTACTAGTATTTTTACGGTTGCCCTCCCTTAAAAATCTTCATGTTCTCATGGCTTCTTCTTGACTATATTTCCTTTTTTACTACGCTTCCCTTGTATAAATAATACCCTGTACCTATGGATCATCTTAGAATTATCAGTCAGTTTTGGAAACGAAAACACTGGGATTGAACATGAAGAGCTGTAACATACATTTATGTTTGGTCATAGTGTTTAGGAAGTCTCCATCAACACTTTTATCTGTGCTTCTGCATAAAGTAAAATTCAAGAAAATAAAATTCCTTGGTTTGAGCAATACCAGGAATAGCCATTTAGAACAATTTAAGTATATGTTAATGTTCTTTAAAGTGTTAGTCCTCTTATTTTAAGCATTCACAATATGTAAGCATATGTGTTCTACTGCTTCTGTAAGATTTACACACTGTGGAAATAACAGGCATCTGTTGAGCAACAGATGAATATTATTATGGCTCTAAGCGCTTTTGTTAAGGTAGAAAATACAGAAGTTAATTGGTGTATGGCCATTTGCATTGTGAATTAGTGATTAAGAGTGATTCTGAGACCAGTGGTCAATCTTTTAGACCATGCTAAGGACCATTTCCCCTCAGCTGCTCAGAAAAAGTAATCATAACTTCATTTGCAAAAAAAATTGTCTGCCTTTAGGAGATAATTCTATATAATTATAGAGATTATTCCTATCTTTACTATCTACATTTCAAATCTCTATTACCTGTTTTTATTTCATTATATATTCCACCCTCCCTCTGGAATTCTTTTTACTCTTCTCAAGGATACAAAACAAAAACACTTCGAAATTAAGGTTCCAATTTTCTGTCTTATTCTACAGGTGCCCAGAAAAAGAGAAAATGGCATGAAATTAATGAATTTTATTATTAAATACTGTGATCAGCAATGAAACAGATATTATTAGCAAAGTAAGCATCACAAATGCACATAATTGCATTGCTTACCTTTTTCTCAAAATCTTTCAATACAAAATAGCTTTAGGAAAAAAAAAATCTAAAAATAGATTATAAACAACCACAAAGAGACTATCAAGCACTATGGTTCTTCTATTAGTATGTATGCTTTGAAATTCCATTCTTTTTGAGTGCCCATGCTTAAGATAATTTGGTAAGCATTAAAATATTATCAAAATATTAAATTAAGAAAAGCAAACAATTTCATCCTCTTCTAGGAACTTACAGAACTAATAAATAAGTGTACAGCTTAAAGAAAAAAAAGGCATTACAAAGGAACATGCATCAGTATTGGACTGTATCACACTGCACTTAATAAACAGTATCACATACAACAAAACTGGGTTACTCCCTGAAAGAGCTACACAGCAAAATTTAAAAAGGCAGAAAAAAAATCATCCTCATAGAAGGTATCAGCCACTCCATAGAAGGAGTGGAGAAATAAAGAAACTTACCACTTTCAGTAGTGAAAGAATACAGAGGATTCAGTGGAGTACTCAGAGTGCCCGGCAGTCTTAGCTTGGAGTGTGGTGACAGAGATGATGGTGCAGGAAGCAAGAGATTTGAGCTCGCCTGTAATAGGAAGACAAATCAGAAAGTGAAGTGTAATTTCCTGGGTCACTTACTGATGCAATAGCTAGAAGAGAAATATTTACTTACTGTAAATAACTATTAAATTCCAGGAAAAAAATTAAAACTCAAGTCAATGATGACTAACAACTTCAATTTTTTTTTTTTTTAGTATTTGGAGATACAGACTTGGAAAAATTACTGGCACAGCTATAAAGTGAATTGTGTGTTTATAGATGGACATCAACTCCCAAGCAGTGCAAACAGAATTGTTTGAACCAGCATCTCGTTACATCTTCATGTATAAAAATAAGAAGACATTTACATACGGTCATACACTTGTAAATGTAAAATAATCTCTCATTTTTGAGTACTCAAACTACACTACATCCATGAAGAGATACTCACCATTATAGAAAAAAAAAAATCTTGAACCAGTCCTAGAACAAAACTGATTTCTGCAAAGCAATAAACACTAAAATCCCAGACACTTTCTACACGTAAATTACACATAAATCCAGTCCTAATTTCCATTGCAACAAAGATAATGTAGTTAAAATCTGTTTTCCTCTGGAGTTTCCTGATAAACATACAACTATCACAAAGCAAAAACCCTTCCCAAATTTTACTCTTGACATATTATCCAATACAGTCTATGAAAAAAAATCTAATGATCTTAAGTTTTTAGTTGATCCAATGGAGAATTTTACTGTTTGTTAAATATATTTTCACTGCCTTAGTACACCAAAGCCAAAGGAGAAGAAAAATAGGCTTTAAATAAAATATTTGTAAGTTTCTTCAAGCAGATACTATATGCTAAAATTCTTAAGAGTTACTTACATAAGACAGCATAAGTCTTGACCCTTTCAAAAGTCAAGCCTGTTTCACCATATAGAATAAATGCATATGGTCACTTTATCCAACTAAAACCTCCCAGTCCGCAGAGCACTACCTCTGGCCTCAGCAAACTCCAGATCAGAACTTTAAACTTCAGTTGTGGGCCAGTGATATTTTGCAGATTTTCAAACTACTGGCTTATAAATTCTGTTTAAAGAAAAGAGACAATCACTAATTCACTCTGGTTTAACTATCTCAAAAATGATATATTTTATCTAACTGCTATTTCTGTAATCCGATAAATATTATTCAATTCAGTAATGCATAATATTTGGGTATTGGCAAGTGTACTGGAAAAATGCCTGTTGAATTACTTGACTGGGCCAGAGGGTATCTGCCACCATCTGCTCTGCACCACTACAGTAGACCTTCATCTTGACAAGTCTATTTTTTGTGCAGGAATATGGATTTAATTTTACTGAGGGAACTTTATAGTAAAAACTGCCTTTGACTAACAAGGGACTCTCGCAGTAAAGGTGCACAATTGTAATGACTATACTTCAATGCCAACAGAAAGAAAAGCAAGATAGAAAATCAGATTAATCATTGAACATGATTTTAAAAAGCATTTAACCTGCTAGATTTTACTACAGTGTACAAATTTAAATGAATGCTAGTAAACAGTAGCTGTGAAATGTTTTCAGAATGGAGGCCTGTTTTTCTGAACAACTGCAACAACAAAATCAATCTGCTTTTCCTACATTTACATATGCAAGCAAGTAAGCTTCAATAACACAAAGTTATCTCAGGTAAAAAAAAAATGGTGGAAAGCCATTAGCTTATGTGTTTACTAAAACACAGAAAGAATAATCTGTTCTGCAAATGTTTTGAGCTCAGCTTCCTAGTGTTTCATCTTCTTTAATCCACTGTAAGCTCTAGGGAGAGCCTTTATACCTAGATGAATTAGAAGATCTCCCCTTTGCATGAATTTCTTGCTGAGTGCACACTACACCATAAGACAAATGGAGGCTTTCCAGTCAAATATTTTAATGGACATCTCTTTCAAATTTGCTATCAAAGATTAGGTTTCAGGTAACACCAGGAAATGAAAACATGTCGAATATACTGGCCTCTGGAAATCAAACCAAACAGGGCAGAGCAAACTACTGAAAACTAGCACTTAATAGATGCCTCCCCCGTTCATCCTGGAAGGAAGAATTATGAAGCTAAGCTTGTCTTGATTCTGGTCCTTGAACAAATTATGTAAGAGATATGGAACTCTATGTAAATTATTCCTGTACAGCATTTAATTCACTTCTCTTTATTTTCCTGCTGTATTACACAAACACTCTCACTATACCTGCCAAATAGCATGCTTTGAAATCAAATGCAACAGACATACACAAGAGAAGATTGAATGTGTGGTCCTGAAGACTTAAGGAAATAACCTGTACTAAAATGCAGCCTAAGTTCTCTTAGAATACTTCCTTCTTCTCCAGGGCCTTAAAAACAAGATAAAACCCTTTCTTAATAAGAGATATTAAAAATGAAGTTTTAAATCTAAGCAATCTCACAGGAAATGATTCATTCCTCCCCTTGATGGCAGCGAAACTGAATGCAGGTGAGCTAAAAAAGACTGCCCATCCAGAGACAAAACCTGAGTTTTAATGACCTTTCTGCCACTGGCTCTTAAGCATTATTTAAATCTCTAAGGGGCCCAAGGAGGCAAAAAAAGGCACAACATTGTAAAAGAAATGGGAAGCACTCAGTTAGTAAGTGAGGACTAGTGATTCAAGCACAACTGTTTCCAGGTGAAGCACACCATTCTATGAAAAATAATTAATTCTCCTACAACAGGCAGACACAAGACGACCCACAGAACAAAATGAAGCAATCTTTTTTTTTTTTGAAATGCGTGCTGTGGGAAGGCATTGCTAAATAACTTTACAACAACGAGCAAAGCTGGCTAAGATAGCCAACCATCAATTTACTTATTTTCCACAACAGGCTCTGCTTGCTTCATGCCCCAAACCACAGCTTTATCAACGACACAGTTTACTACTATCATGAACTGAGTAAAACTAAGAGTTAAAACATTCGTATCATTTTTGCCACAATAAAGATACCTACATAATTTTTGCCAAGTTTAACCAAGATTATTTGCGTTTTCTTTTTTGTGTTAGGGCAGCTCTATGCAAATTATGCAAATACACATTTTCAGTGGAACTAGTTTTCACATTAAAAGTGAATTGCATGAGACAAAAAATAGAATGCTCTAAGACTTGACAAGGTGACAAAAGGAATTTCTCTTTTTCCTAAGAATGCAATTTTATGACCTTTGCAATCAATATAATCAATATTTCCATATATACTTGCAAGCCAAATCAAGTTGGTCAGCTCTGTATTACTTTTCAATCTCTTAGTTTTGGGCTTCTCTTCTGAAACTTCATGTCTCTAGGACACTGCTTTAAAAGACAGTTTAGAAGCATTACTAAGACATTATTCTTCAGAATCTGGAAGCTGAATCTGAACTAAAAAACCTCATAACACAAACTCATATTTTTCTCAATGTTAGAAGAAAATACATGGGCAATAATGCCTAAAGTAGGAATATGGCACTACAGCTTTTAAATTTGCACCATAAGTTTGAATCAAGTTTACATCTATGTAAAAGTACAATCACTTCTATGACAGTAGCACTAGGACGACTCCAATGAAAGTTAGGATTCTACTGCGGTAGGAGTCCTGCAATCACTTGGAGATAACCTATACTGGTCGTAGCTCTAGGCTAAGTAGAAAAACCAAACACAGCTAAAATGAGATATTATCCCCACACACAGGCAAAACTGAAACAGATTTACTTTGCTTGTCTGAAGCAAGTATGTTCCCCTGATGCTTCCTATAGTCCTCTTACTCTGATTATCGAGATCAGGAACTTGTCTACATGGCAATATGGTTTCCTTGTAACTTGACTGCTCAGCTGTTTTTCCCCATAGAAGCCCAGAAGCGACCAGGGCATTCATATGAAAATTGACACTAAAAGGGGCTTGATCCTACAGCTTAGTCATTGTCTACAGATGCTATGTCTCATCACAAAGTAGTTATGTATATTCAGTTCCCTAGTTCTGCCAGAGTTCTGGCATTTCAATTACATGTTACTTCGAAAGCTTTCTTCCCTTTTTCTGTCTTTAAAAAAAAATGGTAAGCGGAAATAAAGATTACTATTAACACTTGGAATAGTAAGTTTCTTTCATTTAGCCACAAGGAACACTAAATTCTTTGCACACGACACAAAACTGTTAAATAAAGGCTCAGTTATACAGAGGACTCAGCCATTAAACGTGAAGAGAGCAACTCTTCATGAATTGGATAAAACTGGCATTTCAGCTTAAGAACATGCCTAGATATACATATCCTAGCAGAAATGGGCTATGTCACCACCAGTAACAGTAAAGTGTAGATTTTTCTTGTTGTAAGAGCCAAGTAGCTTATTACATTAACTGTGACCTCAAATTATGATTAATGCTATCAAAAAACATATGACCAGGTGAGAAAAAAATCCATTATTTCAATAGTTAATTTTAAAATGGCTTCTTTTTTGTGCAAATGAAAAATAGATGTCACCTGTCCCACATAAAAAACACACACAAAGACACCTGTCCTATGATTTCATTCCTCTTTCTATTACGAAAAATAAGACACCAGAAATTCTTCTAACTCAAATTGTCAAGCATATACACAAACCTATTCCTTTGTACCTGCTGGTAAAAGACATTAGGACGTTATGACTCTACACACAGTACAGAGCCTCAGGTACTCATGCAACCACTCAGATGTTTTTAACCCCACCCATACCATACACAACATACACTCCCCCCTAGTCCCCTGTATCTGGTTACACACTAGGCTTAATCTTGTATATAATTCTTTAACTCTCAATTATAGCCTCTTAGTACTTGAGCCATGATCCATTTCCTTTCTGCACCCAACACAGAATCACTGAGCTGGCAAAGACCTCCAAGATCAAGTCCAGCCTTTGAGCAAACACCACCTAGTCAGCTAAACCACAGCACTAAGTGCCAAATCCCATCATTTCTTGAACATTTCAAGGAATGGTGACTCCACCACCTCCCTGGACAGATGGTTCTAATGCTTAACCACCTTTTCAGTGAAGAAATTCTTTCTGATGTCCAACCTGAACCTCCTCTGATGCATCTTGTGGCCGTTTCTTCTTGTCCTGTCACTTGCTGCCTGGGAGAAGATGCCAACCCCCACCTTGCCACAACCTCCTTTCAGGCAGGAAGAATGTTCTTCATGTTGCAAGAAACACTATCACAGCCCCAATAACCATTACCCAAATTGTCAACAACGTTATTAAATTGACTCACTGCCCATTTAAGGTATTTTCTCTTATGAAGAGTTTCTAATAAAAGCTGCTTTCTCAACACCTTGGTGACAACAAGCCAGCTGGCAGAAGGAGAAGTAATTTGCTGGGTTTTAACATGAATGAATCCAGCTTTCTCTGCTTTAAAACACTACTTGAATAAACATAGCAATATGCAGCCCTGTTAAACTCTGTTCAGCAGGGACAAAACAAACACGGAGTAACTACTCCGTAACTGTACCAACATCTATGACATGACAGGTAATATGGTAGAACTTAAAACAAAATTAAAGGACCAATCAGTAAAACCCACACATAGTAGAAGTGCATAATCAGTGAGTAACTTTTACTTAACTGCACAAACTTTTACGGCAGGAAAGCTAATACAGTAAAACTGAAAACAAAATTAAAAAACCAACCAGTAAAATCCTCACACAGTAAAAATTCTTAACACCATCTTATTTTGCCCTCTGATAAAATTATTATAACAGTATATTTTTATGCTAAAAAATGAATGCAATTCATTTTCTGGCTGGCTTTACATAAAACATAAGCCACTGAGAGACACAAAATGGTGAAAGAAGTCATGGTTTAACCTAGGCAAAACCAGCACATACATCTATTATGACTGTGCTGTTTTAAAGTTCACCTGGTGGTTGCCAAAAATGAGGATTGTATAAAAAAATTTTTATTAGGCAAAGAATCTTCTGACATAGAAAAAACCAACAGATTTTAAGAACCTGACCTGCTTTGTAAGATTTTCAGAGGGTGGTGGGGAGGGAATAAAGCAAAAAACAAATCACAGAAAAAAATCCGGTTATTCGTTCAGCTTTTTCTAACACAGGCAACTTTATTAAACCTAGAAAATATAATGAATTGGCAAGAAAAATTCATCACAATTTCTAAAACCTTACTTTATAATAAAATATTTCTAAAGACATACAAAGTAACATTCTGGCAAAACTTTTATAAGCTATTAAGCATTTTACTTATATAAAGCTTCTAGTAATAATTCAGCCATTTCATATCAACAACCAGTTTATGAAATTGCATTGATTCAACAATATCTGCTTGGAAAATTGAAAAGAGTTTTATAAAAATTATTTTTACATAGCAAATGAAATGCACAGGTTTATAGGATATCAGATGCACCATGGCTTATAAAATACATCCTTAGAAGTCTGCAGCTAGGAGTAGCTATGTGTAAAATAATAATTGCAACAGAATTTCTTAGAGTGAGAAGGGTATTTCCTAGCATTCTAAAGAGGAAAATAATAATATGAAAAAAGTATACATCACTATTAAAAAACCCACCTATTAAAAGCTCTCATCCAGTGAGATGTATTGTGCAGGTCATAAGGAAAATGACTGCCTGTGTTACAGGATCATGTTCTCTACTAGTACGATAAAAAAGTTAAAAAGAGGTTTTAAAAATACTGCACATCCCTTATACATATGATAATATTATAGAATACCAGTACCTTCTCCGGTAGTTTGTAGATAAAAATTTTGAATTGCTGGCACGATCAAGTGAAACAGGTAATTTCAGCCTGTAGGGACACTGCACCATTGTCTTGTACTAGGCCAAGAACATTCACAGAATAGGCAATGTTTTAAAAAGAGTCTTCGGTACTTAATATATTACGAACTCTGGTTTTCCATCTTCAGGTAGAAGTTGTAGAAAGTTACTACAGAATTCTTACTGCACTAAGATCTGCACTAAACCCCAGAAATCAAGCATGGTGTTTCAGAATTTACCAGAACCAAGATGAACCAGAGGACAGATTCTTACAAGACTGAAAATGGTAGCATGAAAAAAATACACACCACTTGGGCATCCAGCTCTGCCTCTAGGTTTTTGTTGCAGACAAAAGCCCAAGTTTCCATCTTCTTCCACTTGATGCCTTAGATAGTATCAGAATCATGTTTATGTGTTTCCCAAAAGGGTTGCACATTTTTTTCTGAAAAGCGGTGGCTTTAAATTCTGTTCTATTTTAACACAAGAAGATGTATTTTGCATCTCCGCTAAATTCTCAAAAGAGACCACCTGAAAGGACTAAACAGTATAGTATTTCAAGTATGCTACACCAAAGCATCATTTATGATCATATTTTATAGTCACACAGCTCAATGATGGAAGTTCAGTATATTTCATGCAATCCGAGATACAAGCTTCTGGATTCTCCAACAGTACATACTTCCTTTATGAATTCTGCCACAGTAATAAATACACTCAAAGGACAAAAAACAAAAACCAAATAGTTGCATTTCTGTACACAGGAAAGAGTACTCTTACATTCCACTTGTCTAACATTGTATTTACTATGCTCCGAGTATCGCAATTTTGGTAACCACTTTGATAACCTTTTAGTAACACTTTTCAGAAATACATTATGGAGTAAAGACTGGAAAAGCTAATCATACTTTAACTTAGAAGCACTCACATATTGAGAGATAAGGCAGGCAACATGTAATTGATTCCAAGACTAGTACTACAGAGCATATACAGATGCTACTCGTAAGTGCTACAAAGGGGCCAGACATCTAAAAGCCCAATTTCAGAGCTACAATACTACATCTTTGAAGAAAGCCCTTATCTCCATACCTACACAACACACACCATCTCCTTGTTACGGATAGTTATAAATAGGTTTTTTCACTGCTAGATGGAAGTGAAATTTAAAAAACATAAACAGTAACATTGCATGAAAAACATGTATGAGCACTTCCAAGAGCCAGAGATGACTTAAATGTTTTCCTATCAAAAACTTCTATGAATAGAAGCATACATTAGTATTAGTTCCTTGAGGCAGAGATAAATAACAACTGCTGCCAAGATTCACTACTCTGTAATTTCTCTGTGTGGTACAGAAGCTAATTCTGCATTCTGGTTTCAGAAATTACAGAAATTAATTTTTACCTTTTGTATCAAATGGTCTTCACTTTTGTGAATTGCTAAAGCTTTAGCACAATCGTCAACTCTCAATTCTAATTACACAATTTCTGGGCTAATAAGAATGGCAATGTTGCACAGAAGAAGGAAAGAAACTCCATCCATCTCCTAATTGATTAAAGTTCATGTTCAGGCAACAAAGAAGAAAAAAAGAAAAATAAAAACTATTGGTTCTAAAGGGACCTGGAAAGGAGGCACGGGTCATAAGACAAAGAACCCAAGCTTATATAGGATCATATTCTCTATTTCCATCTAGCTTAATCCAAACTTTAATGTATTGACATTATATTTTCCAATCCTGTATCACAGAACTCCAAACTCTGCACTTAAAAGTTAGTTTTCAATCCAGTAGCTATGCTGTTAAGTTCACACATGTTAAAATGAGAGACCCCTGTTTTGCCAGATTTCCTGGTTTTATGTTCCAGCACTTTTGTCTAATAAAACACGACTCCAGGCATGACCTTAGGCCAGGTCTACAAGGTATGCTGCCACCATGTTTGTCCCAACATAGTATTTCTTCTGTTTCTGGGACAAGGGCATCCAAAGACCAGGACTACTCTGCACTGGGGCAGCCTCACCTCAAGTGCTGTGGGCAGTTTCAGGTGACACAACATAAGAAAAAAGTAAACTATCTCGGAGGGCAAAAAAGATGGCAAAGGGCCTTGAGGGGAAGCTGTACGAGGAGCGGCTCAGGTCACTTGATCTGTTCAGCCTGGAGGCGACTGAGGAGAGACCTCACTGCCATCTACAACTTCCTCACGAGAGGAAGAGGAGGGGCAGGCACTGATCTCTTCTCTCTGGTGACCAGTGACAGGACCCAAGGGAATGGCCTGAAGTTGTGTCAGGGGAGGGTTAGGTCGGATATCAGAGAAAGGTTCTTCATCCAGAGGGTGGTTGGGCACTGGAACAGGCTCCCCAGGGAAGTGGTCACAGCACCAAGCCTGACAGAGTTCAAGAAGTGTTTGGACAACGCTCTCAGGCACCTGGTATGAATGGTGCTGTGCAGGGCCAGGAGTTGGACCTTCCACCTCAACATATTCTGTGATTCTGTGAAATATGTGCAAGGTAACACCTGTGTTCTCATCTGGATTTTCAATGTTCCAACTTGACCACAGGGCAGCAAACCACCCTACGTGTGGTTTCCTAAAGTCATCTTTCTCCATTTTTGCTTATCTGTTCCCAGAAATATTAACACATTCTCACACATGTGGCTGAGTGGCAACTTTTAAGAGATCTACTTTGACAAACACTTTAGCAAAACATTTCTGTGAGTGTGCATTCTAACAAGCCTCCCAGCAAAGCCTGCACTTACATATATGCATCATTTTTCATATGAGAAAGGGAATTGCACACACATCCAAAACTAATTACCAATTACAAATTAGTAGAAATGTTAAAGTTTTAATGTTATATGTTTTATTCTGGGGCTGTCCAAAATGTGATGAATCAGGCAGGCAATACTGCAGCCACACGCAAAAAATTATCTTATCCCTGCTTGAAAAGAATCTACTGCTGTCTCCTGAGTTTCATGTTGGATCACTGAAAAGATTAGCATCAAGACTCCTCTCAAAGAAATCTCCTCCCCAATATCTCAGTGGTTCATAAAGCCATGCAAGGAAGCACTCTCAATGTTTATAATCACTACTGCCACATGACAGATATCAAGCTGCATGTGGATTCTTTCAACCACCATCCTGTACTGTTTGGAAACTCACACAGTGAGAAGACTCAGATGAACTTTTTGACATCTCCCACATGGGTAGAGGGTTTGGAGGATGCTGTCAAAAACACTGATCGTGACTCTGCTCACAGCGGACTTACTCATCCCAAACTGGTCAATGGAAATCTAGGGTTACAAAACTCCAGTGGCTGAAAGTTATTCTCCCAAACACAGTTGCAGGCTTACCTATTTCATTTAGTTACATGGCTCTGCTAAACCAGATTTGTCTCCCACAGTCCAGAACCGCTGGTTAATCTGGGAGTAAACAGTGCCATGATAAATACTCCCATAAATTCTCTATCCCCATCTTTTTCTTCATATGACCAAACATGCAGAACAGTAAAAATTTATCCTACAGTACCTTCCTGGAGTACTTGTCCCAGACACAAGGCTCCATCCTCTCCATGTTGTGCCCTTCTCTGATACACAACTTGAAGGCACTAGGACTCACTCTAAATTAGCAGGAACAGAATGAGCAGAAGGCAGAAAAAAAAGTTTGCTTCCCTGTGTCAGGCCACATGTAACTGAAAGGTAGAAGCAGCACGCTACTGTTATCCATGAGAGCTACCATGTGGTGTTTCATGAAGGGGTTCACTGGGAATTCACAGTTCAAAAATCAAAGGTCTGTGGGATGGCTTTTTTCCAGACAGTTTAAAAGCTCAGGCCTAATGAGGATGCCAAAGCCAAGGAACCAGACTAAATCCAATCCAAAGTAAAATCTCTACAGCATGATGACAGTAGTTACAGCAACCTCAGCAACAACTGCTTTCATCTACTCATCTGCTTCTTTTGTGATTCACTACTTATTAATGCAGACAAAACCTAAAACTACATTTAAAAAATCCACACATACTCAAAGTACTTCAAAACGAAAATACTCAAAAGTACTTCAAAATGAAAAAAAGTAAGTGCAAACCTAAATGCAGTTCATGTCATTGTGAAAAGTAATTATAACTTCACAGTGCTATTCAGGAACATTCTGCAACCTTGTTGCACGCAAAATTGTCTCAAGTTGGGGAATTTAATTCAACTTAATTTAATTTAATTTATTGCCAATTACAAAAGCTTTAATTACCAATATGGGTATTGAGAAACAAGACAAATAGTAAAACACCCATCCAAAGAAAACACTTTTCATCCCTCTTTGTCTGTCTCCATTTCAGGCACCTCTTTTTTCTCCTTTCTAGTCCCCAGTCTCCTTGCTTTTGCTATTATGTTACACTCGGTCCCTTTGGAAAGGCAATGGATGGGTGGGGCAGTAGAGTGAGGTTACTGCATCGTGACTTGTTCTTTTTGACTCTTCTTGTTTCTTGCTCTTTTCAACTGCTTTAGTATGGATCCTCCACCAGACAAAATCCCCTTTGGGACTGTACCTGTCCAGCATGTATTCTTCCATGAGTTGCAGCCTCTTCAGAGGCCATTATCTGCATTTTCTTTTGCATGTCCTTATGTACCTCTTGCCTTTCCCTTCAAGCCTACTCTGTTATTTCCGCCATATTTCTATTTCTGAATTGTTTTGTGTCTCTTGCATCACCTTCATGCCTCCTTCTGTGCCTTTTTTCACATCTCCTAATTTCACGTGACTCCTCACATCCCTCCTCCTGTATCTTCACTTGTGCCCCCTGACACATTTTCCTTTGCATTTTTCCTCTGCTGTGGTGTTTCCTGTCTCTGGTAGGTCCTTAAGTCCGTTTTCTCAGAGATGCCATATTCTGTTTGGTTCCAGTTTCAGTTGGGCAGTGCATCCATATTGTCCTTCTCTGAGCTGGCTTAAAACAGCTGTACCCAGCACAAGGGAGACCATGCTCTCCTCCCAGCCCTGCAGCTCCCTAAAACTCCGGCCATTTATGTCACACACAATTTTTAAGGTGGAGAGGAAGCTCAGCCATAATGATCTATGGATCTATGATTCCACATAAATGGACAAAAAGCAACGGGCACTGGCACAAAAACATCCCTTGAAATCAGTATGTAAAAAACAAAATTAAGGGGTTTTTTTATGATCGATCTTTTCTTAAGAGCTACTTATACCTGCATTAATATTAGTGAGAGATTTATTCCTTTCTAAAGACCAGACGCCATGACAACACATATGGTTTTTTATGTATACCAGTTCCACAATATGGGAAGACTACATACTTCTGAAATTAATTAAATTTTACTTACCAAAACAGAATCAAGTTTTTGTTTCACCTTCTGCATTCTCATTGATGCTCTTGCAACATTGACAAACTGATCTGCTGGAGACATCACTGAGTTTTTTTGTACAGGAATTTCAGAAAAACTGCTAAAGAACTGTGGCCCTCTTGGTGCAGCTGTGGTGAGTGATGAACTGAGATCTCTTACGAGTTCAGCTTCCTGTTGTGCAACTGTAGAAATAACCAATATCAATGTCTCAGGTGAAGCCTTACATTGCCATGGGAAAAAACACTGAAGGATTGCAGCCATTTTGCCCACAACGTCTTCAGTCAAACACCATCAGAAACTGTACCAATAGTGCTATAAGAAAAACCTGAAAATGACATGAAATTTCCCCTTACTACCTCTTTTTTTCCTCTAACTCTTCTGATCAAAATATCTCAATTCTGTTGCGTTCAGCAACCTCTCATACAGAACCGCTATTTTTGTATTGCTTATGAACAACAGTGTTCCTCATGCAGAAATATCGGTATTAGGTGGGGGAAGAGAATGGGAAGAGAAAGGAATTTTTCTAAGGCAATAAAGTTATAAAGCTTGCACTGAGTCCAATTCGGTGACATTTCACGTTTTTTCCAGCCTAGTTCAAGTGAGTTTATTATATTTGAGCAATATTTCAAAGCTGACAGACATATTATACACGCACAGGACATATTGACTGACAAATTGACTTTTGCAATTTTTTGTACTATGGTCTCGAGCCAACAAAGGTTAAAAGAATTCTTCATGGAAGTTCAGCACTTGATATTAATAAAACTATTGGTGAATCTAAAATATACACTGCCAGAGCTATAAAAATTGTGTGAGTGACTAAAACTAGTATTACTATATGTTTAACTCTTTCAATACTATGACAGTATGACTATTTTCTAAAAGCAAAGAGGATGCTTTTAACCAAAAAAGGAACAAAATTATAGTAACCAACAAGGCAAAAAAAGACCACAAGCAATGCAAAATCTTACTATCAGCAGTGACTTAGTTCAGTGGTCAGAAGATACAAGTAACTATGACTGTGCTATCTGTGTGATCTCTAAATGTGTATGCACATACATATATATGTATTTCAGCCTACGGTATTAAGTTTTTTAAGACTCACTATCTGCTCAACAATCAAAAAATTTTAAAGAAACCCATAACCCCCCAGAAATATCATTGTTTTTTAAAATACAGATATATCCTACTTAATTGAAGTTTAGCACTGAATATGGATTGCAAAGTCATTCCACTCAATGTTGGTAAAAGTCAACCAATTCAACACACAAATAACCTACACTGAGATTTTATATGAGTAATCCCATCACCACGTTACTTAAAAACCCAGTGTATAAAGACAGGATTAGCTTTACAGAGCTATGTTCCCTACAAACATAATTCAAACAAAAAAATTACTGCGTAATTCATATTAACATATTCACACTCTAGATGCAAATGTCCTTACTTGAACACAACTATCAAAAAAGCCTGCAAAGCACAATCTGAATTTTATTTTGCGTACCAAAAATTCAAGGTTAGCATTTATCACTATCTTCTCTTCAATATAACATGGGCAATAAACATATCTCTCACATAACCACATCACAGATGTAGCAGCTATTTATTAAAAGTCTATACACTCTCATTCATTTCTATACAGCTCGTCAACATTATTTTGTAACATAGCTGACACAAACAACTGTGATTTCTATTAAGCTACTAATTAGTTTCCCAAATGATTGCATTTTCTGGTTCCATAATCCATCTTGATATTGGAAAAAGGGCTTTTGTATGATGACACCTATATATGATAAAGTGCGGTAAAAATCACACAGTATGAAATACAAAAACATATTTAAACTTGAGGGACCTCTGGTGATTTTGGCTTGGCCACAACCCTTGCTTAAAGCAGCATCACTTAGAGCAGGTTGTGCAGGATCATGTTCAATTCAGTTTTGGTGTCTCCCAGAAAAAAGATACGCATTATCATCAAATGACTATTTTGTTTTTCCTTTGAAAGAAGTAAAAATACTAACAAACCACTTCTAAAAATAAAACACTTACACGTGAGCATCAAGAAAATTTGTACTGTACCTTTATAATCATAAATGTACACAAGTATTGGATGGTTTTGACCAAAGGCACAAAAAGACACCATATGTTCGTGTGGATGAAAGGCAACATCACGAAGTGGAGATGTGAAGGAGAGTTCAGAATATATGGCCACCTGATCTCCTGCAGAAGTGAAATAAGTTTATTAATGCCACAGGAACACATTTGAAACAAATTCGATACAGCAAAATAACAGCTGGTTAAAGCCTATATTACTGCAGTGTCTGCCACTGTAAATAAATGTTGTTCACTCAATTTCCTTATTGAAAAGTAGTATTTTGGCATAAGACAAAGGAAATATTGCATGATTTTAAGTTATTCAGTAAGTCAGAAAAGTTAGTGCTGTTGCAATAGCTGCAGGAAATTCCAGAGGATGCACCAGGTTAGCTGAGTTCTCTTGTTCTGATAAGCAAGTTCTGGAAAGGTGGCGTTCCACAGTATTTGTTTCTGCTTGCATTGCACAAAGATAGCCATCTTACTCGTGGATTTCAGCTATATAATACTGACAACAGGAGTGAAAGTTGAGCAGAGAATTTTTAAAAAATACAAATAAAATTAGCTCTTCAGCTGATGGCACTATAAATGCAAATACAGGGTATAAACAAAAGTCAAAATCCAATAAAAACATACTAATAACAAAGTTCCTCCCTCCTTTTACTATTATTTTTTTTTTAAGTTTTCAGGTAAATTCTGTAGTGGCAGAGATGCAAGCTAATGTAGTTGGAAACATGGAAAGAAATTAAAACAGATCTGCAAGTTATCTGACAGTTTTAAAATATTTACTTTTTTTATTTTAAAAAATTATATAGATTATAATTACAGACAGGATATAATGTCATCAAATCCAAAATGGTATTCTGCTACTTTCTACTCTTATTTTTGTCTCTTTTACCTCCTGTACAAGAAATTCTACCCTGCATTTTCGTCACATTTTTTCAGAAAGATTTTGGCAGCTATTTTGAGACTCCTTGGCTTGGGGACTAATTCACAGAGGAACCTTATATACCACACACCAAAAATACTCAGTCTCTGACCACCTACCACAGAGATGAAGTGGCTCTGAACAAGAGGCACTTGATTCTCAAATCTAAACAACACAATAGAAAAACTTACCTGACCTAAAACATTTTTTGTGCATTCCATTTTAAGATCCTCACCACATGTAAAGAGTTGCAGTATATAAAAAGCTGAGCCTCAGGTACTCCAGTCATGCTGGATATTACAAATGTTACCTCTATTAATTTCCTCTAGAGAATTAAATGAGATTAATAACAGCTATTTAAAAGGTGGAGCTAAAGCTTCAGGACTTAAGAACATCTTACTGAAGCTTAATTCCATATCAAAAGTGTTTCAATAAACCTTAAAAAAATTCTTTCCCTCTCAACCTTGACAATCTGGCTTAAGTCCATAAAATAATTAGTTACCTGTTTCTGGATTCCAAACATAAGCCTTTCCATCTTCACTTCCTGAAAACAGGAATGTACCACATGGCGTTAAGGTGCTGTGAATCTTTTCTCTGTAATTTGTGGCACCTATGTATTTCTTTGCAGCCAAGCTAAAGATAAAGAAAGTTTGAAATATAGCAGATACATTCAGAATAGACAGTGTAACTTCTTAAATGTCAGTTCCCCCCACTATTCCTCAGAAAAATCAATACACTTAGCACCCCAAACAGATATGCAAGCACACACTTTTTGCAGAGTGCAGTGTTTATTTATCCTTTATTTTCCCTGACCTTCATAATGCACCTGACAGTATAGATCAAAGTGTACATCCTTGTCTTTCAGCAGAAAAACGAAATCTTCAGATCTAGAGAACAGATAAAGATGCAGTAATTTGCACTATCTTGATCCTGGGCTTTGCAAAAAATGGGGAAATTGTCAGTATTACTCCAAGCTCTGTCAAAAAAGCTTTCATTATGCTTCTTGAGTTTGAATGATCAAACTTATCCAGCAGCTCTCCTCAGCTCTTCAGACTAACATCTCCTTGGTCAGGAAACCAGCAGTGCAATCAACGAATTTCAGACATAAATGTTGATCTACTATTAATATGTTTAATATTATTTTGCAACTTAGGTATCCTAATCTTTTTTCAGTGAAACACTCCTGGTCAGCACAGTAATAATGATCTACTGTCAAACAGTTTGTAGGCATCAAGTAGGAGAGAATCCACAAAAGGATGGAAGGAAGCAGAAGTCAGCTTGTAAGAGGCTATTTTAAACACGAGGCATAGCCTGGAAAAAGATACTGAAGTTCAACATGGAGCCTAACCCAGAAGCAATACTACACCGCAGAATTTGAGGAAAGAAGAACAGCAATAGGCCACTGCAGTCCTCAAGGACAGAAGACAGTATTTTTTCAAATTTGTTACTGCAGAAACAATGGAAGTATGCTGGGAGAAGTGCAATGCATTTAATATGTCAGTAAAAATACTTTAAACAATATTCCAAATAAATATACCCCAGATGAAGTTCTATTTGGCAAGTAAGAGAAAAGGATGCTTTAAAGATCCCAGTGCAAGACCATATTAGCCCAAATAAGAATTCTAGCTGTATGAATAAGCAAGATAGCATCTCTGAGATGTCATTAGGAGAGCCCTGCAAGATGTAAAACTAACCTTCATATGAAACCCTAAGGAGAGGACTGAACCCAAACCAAATCCCCAATCACATACCTAAGTGACAGGACAGCAGCACTAGCCAAAAAGATCAAAAAAGCAAGTTGAAAGAGAAAAGTTAAGAGCAACCAGCTGTCAATCAAAGTGAATTGTGTTCATCTGTGACCTCCACCCCCTCTTTTCTCATGCAGGGAATGAACAGTTAATGCTGACGTGTAAAATTATCACTGCTGGGTATCTGACCCTGTGGTTTATTGATAGACTTAAGTCAATGTAACTGTGGGCTGTGGTCAAAGTAGCAGTCCTGGTGGTGTCCTCTCCACCCTTATTTTCCCAGGCTCTCCCTCATTTCTTCTCTAGTGTCTGGGCAGCTATCAGATGAGTTTGATCAGATAGTTGATTAAAATGAAAATTAATCATTTGTATTTGTAGGCTAATTTTTAGTTGGATCAGCTCACTGATCTGACTTACCCTGCATCAAAAGATCTATAGATGGTACGTTCTATGGATAAACTTGCTTAAAATAATTGTGAAATTGCACCCCATATTAAACCCTTTCTTAAAGATTAATATGCATGCCGATTTTTCCCTCTCAAACTAAAACTCTGCACGTTTCAGAAAGAGGAGTGACAGAAGAACACTGCCTTGAAAACTACAGGTTCCCTCTCTTAATCCAGCAATTTCATGCTTCAATTCAGTGGATAGTTTAGCTTCTAGCATGGTCATTATAAGTTACCATGCACAGCAAAAGAGAAGAGTGCACTATAATACAGTAAAGTCCTCAGCTAGTTCAAACATTCAATCCAGTACAATAACAGAATTGCTTAGTTTGGAAAAGTCCAACTGTTAACCCAGCACCATCCTGTCCACTACTAAACCATGTGCCTAAGGACCATATCTTACACATCTTTTAAATATCTCCAGGGATTTTCTGTGTGGTGACGGGCAGAAAGAAAACTACAAAATTAAGGATGAAACATTTAGAAAACTTGTTCGTATCTTTAATGTGACCTTCCAGAACAGAATGCTCAAGTGCATCTTATCAACATATGTTAAGTGATTGGTGAGAGACTCTGCCCACTCCCACATAATGAAAGGACAAAAGGGAATGGACATAAATTGATACATAGCTAATTCTGCTAAAAAATAAGAAAAAAGTATTTTACTTTGAGGGTGAATGAACACTAGAACATGTTACAGAAGTTGTAAATCTCCATCTTTCAAGATATTAAAAACCCAATTGTATAAAGCTCTGAGTAACATGCTGTTGTGATTTGATTATTGAGTTGAATTGGTCGTTCTCCAACATGAAACTCAAGTGAGTCGGTACTCTTGCTTTTTATTTTAGTTTATCATCAAAGAATCATGCTTATAACTATCAAGAATGAGAAAACTTGTGCAAAAGTATCTCACAGCCTGCTTAATACAGCATAATTTGTACACCACTGCATTTTTCAGTATCTATTATGATCATCTTCCATTTCATCATCAAAATATCCTTCCCAGAGTCTTAAAAATGCAAAACTAACACACAAATGTTACCAAGTTCTTTTCACACCCAGATTGCATTTTAAAAGGGATTTTAACCTTTAGAAGGCTAATATTGTATTCTTCATGCCAGTTTAGGCTTCCAAGTAATCTAGTAATTTTCAGATATTCTATTCTAAAAGTCTTACTCAATATCACCCAAAAGGTCTGTAACACAGCAGTGTTTTGAAACCATTTCCTAACCCTAACATTTCTATCCTTGTTTATTAGGACATCTTTCTCCTCCCCAACTACGCAACTAACACCTTTATGATATTTTATTTCCCTAAGTAAATTTTAAAACAGAAAGGAAATACACGTTTGTCACCAAAAATACTAACATTCTGAGATCCATAATTCTCAGGGTACTGTCTTTGGCATGGATTAATAAACGCCTTCCATTCGGATGCATTTCCAAATGATTTATTGGTGTTCCTTTAATATCATTTTCTTTTATTTCCTACAGAAAGATGGAAAATAAAGAAAATTATACAACTTTGTGTTTTAAAACTCATGTTTTTCCCATGTTATTGCCCATTTTTCTCTTGCATTACTCTTTTTCTGCTCAATTCATTTTATTTGGGTAAGGAAAAGGTTTGTTCCTATATTAAGGCCTTACATCCTAGACATCAATTTTTTACAACCATGAAGCAGATGTTGTTGTGACTAAATTTTAAAAAAACTAAGCTGATGGCAGAAATGCTGACTGAACATTAGGGCTCTAAGGTATGAACAATGGTGATTTGTAAAGCCTGTGGTCTATTTTTTTTTTTGTCTCTAGAGAACAAACCTAATGCATCAGCACTTACCTGTTAATACAGTGCTATCAAACCTCAAGTATTTTCATGTTTTATATAGAAATAAAATAATTATAGAACCACAGAATCCTAGAATATCCTTAATCGCAAGGGCCCCACTATGAATATCAAAGACCAACTCCTGGCCCTACACAGGACAGCCCCAAGAATCACACCATGCGCCTGAGAGTCCAAATACTTCTTGAAGTTTCTCAGGCTTAGTGATGTGACCACTTCCCTGGGGAGCCTGTTCCAGGGCCCAACCCAATTAAGTTGCAAAACTATTTAAAAAAATTAAGTCGTTGAATCACTGCACACGGTATCAATTGTTCTATACCAATATTTAAAGAAAATACATCTCTACAGTTGAACAAAAGGTAATGTATAAAAAAAAATTAATTCAAATCTGATTACTAGATATGGAACAGTTCACATAAAAATTACAATGCTAGTTTAAGAAACCTGCTTACCTTATTGATCTTCCAGTGTTGAAAAAGGTGTTGAGAACTTCCTTTGACAGGTGTATCCCAAACTATTATCAGTCCTGAACTATCTCCTGAGAACATGTGGTGTCCTGAGAAATAATGTCTTATAAGTAAAATACCACCCACAAAAAATAATACAGAAGACAAGAAACAACCTCCTGTTCTATCACTTTCGTGAACAGGCAAATACCAATTCTTTCATCTCTTTTGCTATAATACCCATTGCAAATGCATTTTGCTCATATTGCACAACATAAGCTGATACCATAAATTTGGATGTAGCATATACATCAAATACTGAGGTGCAGAACAAATTTTTAATTTTTTGCATTTTTATACATGTTCTAAAACCAGCAAAAAGTGAGCATTTACAGCTCAGAGAGCTTCACATGATAGTTCAATGCTTACCTATACATTCACTACGAGAATCTGAAACTAGAACAGAGTGTTTTCCAACACTTGTTATTTAAGCACAAATATTTATTATTTATAAAAATACAGCTTTCCTCTTTGTAGTACCTACTACAGTGACTAAAATGAACCACCTATTCATGATGTCACTAACACTAGAAAAAGTTAAACTTCAAGTTTCACTCATCTTCAACTCTTCCTCTACTAGTACACGTCAGTACAACATTCACTTTCAGCTGTTAACCTACCAGCTAACATGACTCACAATGGTCAAACCTCCGTCCCTTTCTCTCAGTGTTTCTTATTCCCTGTCAATATTGAAAAGTTCACCACCTTCCCACTTCTTCAGGCTAGAGTTAAAATTCTCACAATCTAATTACTACTACCTCATTTTCTTTATCGAAGAGTCGTAGAATGATTTGGGTTGAAAGGGACCTTAAAAATCATCTAGTTCTGACCTCCCTGAAATGGGGAGGGACACCTTCCACTACAACAAAGACGTGACCAACATGGCCTTGACCGCCTTCAGAAATGGGGCACCCACAATCTCTCTGGGCAACCTGTCTCAGAATCTCAGCACTTTCCCAGTAAATAATTTCTTCCTAAGAAGAATACACTGCCCCTAAAAAACAAAGAAAACTAGTAACACTCAAGCTGGTCTTCAGTTGGAAAGATAACTATTTATAAAAGCAATATTAACTACATACCTTCTGCATCAAAACAAAGTGTGTTGATGAAACTTTTGTGACCATCAAGCTCCTGTAACAGTTGCCCATGGATTTCTTTCACATTTGCATTCCAGATTCTAATCACTGAGTCGTAACATCCTGTCACAACCAACGAGTCCGCAACTGGGTGGTACTTGGCAGTGTAGACAAATGAAGGATGAGGGAAAACTCTCACTGCAGAGGCTGCCTTCATTTCTATTTTCCACATTCTAAAAGGAAACAAAGTCAGAATTTCTACAGTATAAAGCAGTCACACACACAGGTATAACTGATGCCATAATTTGTGCTACTGGTTCTAGAGGCAAATGCTTGCAAACACTTAACAACATCTGTTTATCCCACCAATTTGTTCAACCTCTATTTAATCCTTTCATACAGTACTTTCCAACAAGAATTATGAAACATTTACTACTTTACACAGTGTTCAGTCTTCAAAGCAAAGTAATGACTACTTACTCACTTAATGGATATATTTCTCATTTTAAAATACTCAAAATGAATTCCATAGAATGGATTAGTTTCTTTCTTTCAGGAGTTATAACCAAATTAAGATCTTCTGGGGTATCATTCATTTAAAACAATATTAGAACAAGAAAACCCACAAAGAAACATCTAGGGCCACTAAATATAAATAAAACCTGAGAAAATTCAAAAATAATAATTACCAGCCACTCAGTGAACATGATCTCAAGGATGTTTAAATCACATAAATTCACTTCTTACTATTAATCTATTTCCTATCCTTTGCAAACCATAGCTACAAGATTAGATTTTTCTTAGTGTTTTCTATTTGATGGTGTGCATTTCATTAGTGAGCCTTCCCAAAGATGACTCCACAAATAATAGAACAGTACCCGGGATCACTTAACACAGAGTGTTCAGTTACAATATGTTATTAAATTGTTTTAATGGCACCCTTCCAGGTGAGGCGACCACTTCTGGTGGCTATTGAAGAATTCTAAGCTTACTCAGAGGTGACTTAATTACAAAATTGCAAGCCTTTAGAGTACAGCAACTAATTTGCAATTTGATGCAGGAAGGTCACAAGGAGTCTACCTATCTTTTAGAATGGTTTTGATCTAACAACATAAAAACTAATTTATTGCTCACAAGTAATGTGGAACTAAACCTTGGGAAGGCTTGAGGACAACATAAAACATTATATAAAGAAGAATTCACATAAGTTCATGGATTTACCTTCACGTTGCCTTAGAATTCAGTACGAGATGATCCAAACAATAAACTTAAAATTACTTTAAAGCAAAGGGGTGCTGGGACTTTTAAAGGAGGTGAAGGCAGCTCACAACAAATACAGGAATTGTACAGTGACTGCGCATAGTACACAGAAAAGGAGGCAGACCACTAGAGTTTTAACTTGCTGCCACAAATTCAAGAATTGAGGAACAGCTCAGCCTTCTTATAGGCAACATAAATGACTGAAATTGATATTTACCTCAACATGAAAAATTCTTACTTAATCCACTCCCAAATTTTTAAAAAAAAAGGGTTGAACTCTCAAAACACTCTTTTTATGCCCACATACAAGCAGCAAAAAAACCCTAACACAGTTCCACACATACAATATATCATTTAACAATTCTTCTGGCATTTCAATTACGCAACTGCCTGTAGCATTACTGAGTTGCATAACAGAAATAACAGATAGCGATCTGAAGAGCTAACAAACCCAAAAAGCTCTATGAAAACCAATGAAGCGGCTCATTATAAAATCGTACAGTGTCCCAGCCATATTTTCATGTGTATCTTCAGCTTTGAGGGTTTTGGTTTTTAAACCTGAACAGATCAGTATTTTAACACTAACACTGTACGGAAGTACACTTTAATTGCAGAGGATTTGATTTAAGAAATAACAGTATCAAAATTAATTTACAGTAATTTAAGCTGAATTTTTTTACTAAGTGTCAAAAACCAAAAGAACACCACCAACATACATATATGCAGTGTGGCAAATTCACAACATAACTTGAATCTTAAATTTTCAATTTCCTGCCTCATGTTCAAATTTGCAAACTTAATACTTCATTCCTACTATGGCAATTTCTCCAGGAACAGAACATTACAATTGTCCCAGTGTCTTCTTGAAATAAAAACTCTTTTAGTTTTTCACTGCACTGTAGATTTAGTCACTAGAGCTTTTGGAAAAGCTTTGGTTTCAAATACAAATGCATTAGAAGTAGTAAATACAGTGTAAGTGATTAACCCAATCACAATTTTTATATTATTGTAGTCACACAGTAATAAAATCTTTAATTAAAATATTATAGCACTGTTTGTAGTAACACACTGAATTGCACCACTTTCTTTTCAACTTCTGATGGTATCTGCCAGAACATCTCATCATACTGACCTGACAGTGCCGTCAGAGGAAGCAGTAAGAAGGTATTGATTGTCTTTTGACCAACAAAGATCATACACTATGTTAAGGTGACCATAAAATTCTCTCAGGAACTGTCCAGAAGGAATTTCATACACTAGGGAAGTTCAAATAAAAAAATTAAAGTTTTGTAAGTATTTGCTGTCAAACAGATGTAGCTACTACAGCCAAAGTTTAGTCTAATCTTAGGCTGATTTTCTGCTACCATAAATCAACTCATTTTCTTTATCTTCTTATTTTGAGGCAACAGGAGGAAATAATTGCTAGATATTTACAGACAGCAAGCATCTACTTCCATCTAGTGGTTCATGGATGTCACAGATGTCTTACCCCTTAAGAAACAGCTTACTTGCTTCAAATTATTAGAACCAGATTAGGATTATGTGTGGTTTTTCTTAAATTTTGACAACTACTTGACCAATCTTTGAAATATTTTAACACTGAGATAATTTTCTGGGGCTGTGTAATTAAGGAATCTAGATATACTGTTCCTTGCATTTAAACACTTACTTTGTGTACACTTAAAATACTGCTCTCCCTAGATCTCAAAATTCTTATTCAAGGTTTAAGTACTACGCAGCTGAAGCCACCGTGATGAAGCAGTGAAGAATTTGAGTTATAAGGAATGTTTGTAGTTGAACTGAACTGGACCATGGAAGACGGCAGCTTCCAGCAGTCTGTCTGGAGATGACAACATTCAGGCATCTAACTTTCAAGACAGGTTAGGAGAAAAACTTACATAAAAGTACGGGAGGTGGAGGCTAAAAAGTTTTTTCCCTTAAAACATTATCATCAGAAACCATGTTCCTTCTGCAAACTGATTTAGCATTTCCATTATGCCTCTGGGCAGAAATCGTGTTGTTTCACACCATTAAACTGTGTATATGTAACCATGTAAGAAAAGCCAGTTCCAGCCTCCTATCAACACAGAAAGAGCATTTTCCTCAATGCTCTTTAATGCTCTTTAAGAGCATTTTCCTCAATGCTCTTCAAATCCGAATTACAAACCAGAAACTTTAAAAAGCCACAATTTAAAAATTAACTTCCCTTAACCTTTAAATTCCAAATGCATGAATTATAAGAAAAAAGCCAAAACGTTTTTCAACTTACAAGCAATGGGATAGCCATTCCTTCCTGCACATGCTGCTGCCAGCGTTCTCCCATCATGAGAGAAGCGGATACAGAAGCAGCCCATATCTCCACCTCGCAGGGAAAACAGGTGCTTGTTGGGTATGCGGCAAGCCTGGCTTTTCAGGGAACAAGTGGCAGGAGTATTAACTATCCAATGCATAAAACACACTCTAACCACTGACACGCAGAAGTTCTGAAAGGCTAGTAACATCTTAATGGCATTCCAAAGTAAAATTCAAAGACATTATTTATAAACAGAGACAGTTTTGCAGCATAATCTAGGCCACTCTTTCTGCCCCATTATTACAAACAACTAGTAATTTTAAAAAAACCTAAAAAAAATTACAACTGAAATAATTTCCTTAATCTTAAGAAGAGCTTAATAATGCCTCCCACCAATGATGTAGAGTTAAGACTATAAGTCAAGCTTGTTTAAGGAGTCTAAGCACAACTTTCCATAAGCTAATGACTGCAGTGTGAACTCAGAAACCCAACCACAGGCACTCAAACCTTTGGTCTTCTACCAAATCACTTTTAGCATTCCTCATCTGTATTTAAATATCTGACTCTTAAAGACAGAACCAGAGATGAAACATCCCCAAAAAATGGAACCAGTATTTTAGTCCCCTTTCCCTTCTCCCAGCATATTACCTCTTTTTGACACAATGGCTTTTTTTCCTAAACTAAATTCAAAGTTTAAGGTGAAGGACAACACCCACAGTAGCTACGCATGGTTCTTCAGTGTAAGCTCTTTATGTTATAACGTAAAAATATCTTCAACAAACAAACAAACAAACAAACTCAAGAAAATACATTTGTAATCAAGCTGAAATCTGAGAACTGGTTTCCTGTCTTACTTCCAGTACCTGAATAACCCTACTCTTTCAAATTCTTAAGAGAACTCTGCAGATAAAAATACCTGCCTGTTTTGGTGAAAAAACGGTTAAATCAACCATATTTGCTAAGGTTAACCCTCATCTAATGTCTGTGAGAGGTTTTCTATGTTCTGTTTAAAATTTTTTGTTAATTATTTTAATTAATTACCTGCTTCATAATACTTATAAAAATATAGTAAATATTTAAATTATTTTCATTTAAAATTCAAGGAAAAACACTTCACCTGTCCAGGCAATCTCGACCATTTAAATGGCTCCTTTTTCTCCTCCGAAGAAGGTTCACATCCTTCTCTCTGGAGCTCTGACAGTGCTGTATTAGTTTGTTCCTGTTGAACGGCTGCCATAGAGTGAAAAGAAGGACCAACCTTAAGGCAAACAAAAGTATCAGGGAAAAAAAGTATTTTTAAAGCAAACAATGTAATTTCTGAAAAGATTAAAAGGTACTTTTAATTTAAATGTTTTACTACATCTGGAACACAGAGATGGGAAAAAGCTTAATACATGAAAACTGCATGGCAAAATTTCATTTAAAGTAACCAGGAAGTCAGAAAGTAATCCAAGCTTCTAAAGTTGTGTCAATCAAATAGTATCACAATTCTTTCAAATAATTGATACTCTCCTACTTTTAGTAACTATCAAGATCAGTGAAAATTAGAATTACTCTACTACTGTATTGTACTGCACAACTGAGAAGGTGCACATCTCACCAGGCTTCTATAGACTACCCTTCATAGCACAAAAATGAGCAGAAGAAAGTATTATTACAAATGGGAAATTATATAATAGAACAATATTGTACTTGCATTGTAGAAAAGGAAACGCCATGTTTATCTTGAATGCCCATCTCAGCACATACCAGTGCAGGCCTATCTTTAAAGAAGCTTTCATTTGTGAAAAAAAATACAGCTCAATACAGCTAGAGGGTGCAGGGAATCAGAGTTAAGTAACTTGCATCTTTTCTCCAAGAATTTATACATCTGTGTGAGTCCAGTGACTTAAAATGGCAATTCTGCTAAGACGAAGGAACATTAATCAAGAAAGTACTCTGAAAAGTAAAGTTTTCTGTCAGTAGCAAAATATTCAAAGTTGTAGGTGGGAAAGTATGCCTATTTTTCAGAGATACCTATGAAGGGCTGAGTTGGAAACACCTATCTTGAGATGTAACTTTCTTATTATATATTTTATATACTGCATATAAGCACAGCTTTTATATACACGCATATACTGCATATAAGCACAGCTTTTATATACACGCATATGAACACAGACTCACATACTCTATCTAGGTACTAGCTCCTACAGAGAAGTCTGCATGTTTGCAAATATACTTCTATATTATATATTTAACTTACATGATCTGGAAGTTTTAGGCCTTTTACAGTTATGTATAATGTTGATGGGTAACGATTTCTAGGACATTTTGCCCACCAGTCATAAACTTCAACAGCATTCGAATGTGATTTGGTCCTTGAAGGTGGGTAATACAATTGTAGACGAAGTTTTCCACCAACATTTAGAACTCCATTTGCACCTACAAGCTTGAAGGGTGATTAAAAAGAAGAAAGAGGAAGAAAAATGAACATAAAAGTAATGGATAATTTCTAGTATCTTAACTAACAGTATAAGCTCTTGAAATCCACTTCCTATTGCAGAAATACAGCAACTCTAAAAGTGATAATGAACTAAGCATGTATTTAATCCCCCAAGGATCAAATCACTAAGATTAAAGCTTAGATGGCAGCTTAGTTTTGAAAGACATTTCACAGCAGTAATATCTTATAAGTGGGAACACCTCTGCAGTACCACTTTTTTTTTTTTTTTGCTACTTGCTAAAATCAACCAGATCTCAAATCCACAAACAGCTTCTTCCAAATCTGTCCTCTTTGAATGCTGCAACAAAGGGCATTGGTAAGGCTCTGGTTCAGAGCAGAATATACAGCAATGCAGTAACCTCTCCAACTTCAGAGGAGACGGTCCCCTCTACAGAACTGAAGAACAAATGTACCTAGTGCCATTAACGCTGATCAATGTTGAATCGGGACATTTCTACTTTGACTGATACAGATGAAAGAATAATGCAGACAGATGCAGTAAGAATGAAGAACAGGCAATAATTTCATTCATGTCTATGAGCTGAAAATTCATTTTTCCCTCAGTTCAGCAGTAGGCTGTACTGAATGCCTGGATGCACAGTTCCTACGAGCTCTGCTAACAGACACAGGATACCAGACCCCTGATTCCAGTACATTTATCTCGGGCAGAGCTCAGAAGAATCTCTGTACTGAATTGCTATGGAGGTCCCCATCCCTTCACCTAAACTTGCAGCCCATTATCTTCTCCTGTATTTCTCACATTTCCTCTATGTTGTGGACAGTTCACTGACTGCCAATGACTATCATGCACAGGGGTAGATGAAAACAAACAATCCTCATGGAAATCGTAGCTTGTCAGCTCTCAAAGAACAAATCGACACATTCAAGTTTCTCTTAAAAGGGTAGAAAGGTATTTCTGTGCTGGCTAAATTACCCATATCTCACATTTGGCACATTTGTATCTCAATTGCCACAGCATTTCAAACTCTGCAACTGAAAATGAGAAGCATTTTATAATTAAGTTAGGGAGTCTTTTCAAATTCTGGACAACTGAAAAAGCCACTAGAATACAGAATAGCTGAGGTACAGAAATTAGTGGGTTTGTCATTTTCTTCACAATCACATGAACACAAAGAAAACCCTAAAAGAAAACAACCTTCTGTACTTGATGAACAAAAAAAAAATCTTACACATTCTATATTTTCTTGAAAAATACATATTCTTTAATGTCAAGCTTGTCATGGTGTTGATTTCAGGGAGGGAAAGAAGAGGAAAAGGAGAGAACAGCCAAGCAAACAAGGATTTTTTTTTCATCTCTGTTGCTGAAAATATCTAAAAAATGCTTTCCTACTTAGTACAGAAAGAGATTTTTAGGCAAAAGGACTCATTAATTTTGTTTCTTCATTTAAATATTTACATTACCTTTAGAAATGCCCAACAAATTTTTCGGTAACGACCTTCCTGAACTTGCACGTCAGAGCTGGCTCTCACTTCACTCATACACAGAGAATCAAGGACCTAGAAGTATCAGCATGAATATAAATGTATTTCTAATGAATATATAGTTCATGGTAATTTTAAAAAAAACTGCTGAGAATATGCTTGGTCGATTCACTAAATTAAACAGATTTAAATTTTGAGAAATTACAAAACCAGTGTTTCTTCCATACAAGTATGAAATTAGAAATAACAGGTCCTCACGTATTTACCTGATGACTATTTATGACCTCCATTAAAAAAAAGTCTAGTCTTAAGAAAAACCTACGCTTGCTCCCCTTACGTCTCAATAAAAGAGAAGAAACAATAATGTGTAGTTTTCTTAATAATTCAGGAATCACTTAAATCACAAATCTGACAACTAAAACCAGCTGCATAATAATCTAGATGGAAAATGGCAGCCTAAAAGTTAGGTTTTCATCTCTAGCTTTACCAGTTTTGTCATTGAATCAGTCATGGAACAGTTTGGGTTGGAAGGAACCTTCAAAGATCACAGAGTTCTGAGCCATGGGCTTGCATATCTTTCACTAACTCTGGCTGCTCAAAGCCCCATCCAACCTGGCCTTGAGCACTTCCAGGGATGCCTACGAGAGTCTTCATTTTTCTGTCAGAGACCAGAATTTTCTGATATTTAGCTACTCCCGGATGTCTACCTGGTATACAAAAAATCCTTAGAATAATACTTTTTTCAAATTGATACCTCATAAACCGGAAGTCAAACAGCTTTTTTTTAGTGTAATCATACTTTTGATCCCAAAATTAGCACGACTTGCATGAAGAATTTTTACATACAAATGTAATTAGTTTTGCATCAAGCAACGAAGGACTCTCAATTCTATGAATATGTTCACTTACAAGCATCACAAAACATTAAAAAAATTATAATAAATTACATTCAATCTATTTGAAATAGGAAAAAACCCAAGGAATAAAAAAATATTTATTGTATTAGGTTTCCATTTTGATGTTTACACTACAGAATCTCCCTGTACAAATATTGAAATACTTAAGCTCAAAATTACATTGAATATACAACTTGAAAATTTTTCCTTTAATCATAATTGTATTGGAGGACAAATTAATAATTACTTTACAACGACTGGGACAGGAGAGATAGATGTGTAAAATGTTAATGGAAACAATGCAATAGCTTGCTTATTTGGTACAACGAGGTGTTGCTACAAGCAAACAAATTCTACCTTTGAGTTATACTTAAACCTCTTTTCAGATTTCAGGAATGTAAAAACGGTGATATCTACCATATCTTACCAGCCTTTCCCAGAAGTTTGAGAGCTGATTTTATAAGAAAGTTCCATCTTCCTTATTACTATCAAAACAGGATCCTTTTCTACAAAAAACCCCACTTTTCGGTATCTCCACTTGATTTTGTATCTTAAAGCCATGCTATTAACCCAATTTAACTGAAATAAAACACCTGAGTCAGTCAAACAAATGTTGTTTAAGAAACAACCCAAAAACCAGAATGTACATAAATCAGATGCAAAGTATTTCATCTTACCTCAAAAAACAGGATAACCTGAGGGTTTTCCTCACTGTTTTGAATAAAGTAAGTAAAACGCTCATTAAATATTACTTGCTCTTCCCACTCTGGAATTGTTGATTTCGACTTTCTAAAGTCACATGGTTGTGTCATTATAGGAAGAATGTGCTCTATTTCTTCTTGTTCATAAGATGAATCTTCCTTCTTGCTGTTTGAAAATTTCCAAAGAATTTCAGTTGTTAGGGCGTTTAAAAAACAATCTCAAACAAAACAATATATTCAATTACTGAAAGCTAAGAAACATATAAGATACTATTTGTTTGATTCTAGAAAAAATTTTCTAAACCCACCCAAAATTTAAGACAATTTGCAATGTATATAGAAAAACTGCAGGCTGAAGTTGAAAATCCTAACAACTTAGTCACTGTTAGCAAATTTAAGCACAATGATCATAGTGGAGTCAACTGCTCAAGCCCCACTAAAATTTGGTTTCAGGAAAATTATGCATAATGACAGAGGAAACAAGCAACTGAAGTAATTAGAAGTATAAAGAACTAAACTTAATTTAAGGTTTTAAAAGTTCTTCATAAAAAAGAAAAGGGAGATGTTATTTATACTACATGAATTTTGCTTACATATTCTAATCTTGGCTTTTATATATTTTTGAGACTAAAAATTTTGTCTCTGGGAAGAAATGCGCTGGAAGTACCACAAATGTGTTGGAAATCTCACAGATTCACAGAACATGCTGAGTTGGAAGGATCATGAAGTCCAACTCCTGGCCCAGCACAGCACCATCCTCAAGAACCACACCATGTGCCTGAGAGCATTGTCCAAATGCTTCTTGAACTCTGCCAGGCTGGTGCTGTGACCACTGCCCCGGGGAGCCTCAAGAGCAATACAGCAGTGCAGAGCACTTAAAAGTGCCAAAAGGAAAAGAAAAATACCACCTCTATTGTATGTATATATATACATATTATCATAGATGTAGAAACTAAGGAACAACTACACAAGCTTAAAATACCCCATTTTTATTTTCGTATTTAATTTTGTAGGGAAGACTATACCTATTAATTGTAATCACTGATAACAGAAACAGTTTATTAAAAGTCACCTATAATCCTTCTTGACATATAAGCCACTCCTCTGGTCAACAATATGGATTTTAACCATAGGATGAGATATCAAGTGATCTATTTTAAGTCGATCTGACCGATGGATATAAACTCCCAAAACAAGATCATCGCCAAAACCAAAATTAGATTGAGTTGAAATTTCTGAATTCTTCATTTCCTCGTCATTTTCTGCAGCAACTTCTGTGGTTTCTTCTAGAAATTGGAGCAAAGTAAATAAACTGTCACTAGTGGAACATAGTAACTTCTGTCTCAACTCAAAGCTACCTATAGTAAATGAACTTTCAAGATTTTAGATTGATTTATCAAATAAAATCCTCAAAAATAAATCTCAGAATTGGAAGAACAGAGTTACAATTAAGTAACTTAAGAAGTATAAGTAACTCAAACATCTCAATCTGTGCTACTACTATGGACAAATATTTCTGCAGCAGAACCAAAAAAAAAAAAGTGCAACAAAGTAGCACAGTATTATAACATTTTGTTGACAGACCTTTTCTGGTTTTCTTCTTAACCTTCTTGGCTTTAGGTTTCTGTTTATCCATGCTTTCCTCCAGTTTCTGTCCTTCTGACGTAAATAGTGTTTCAAATGAGTGACTTTCATTGCCACCTTCTTCTGGATGTTGCTGCAGCTCAGAAAGGGACATCGCACTGCAAGGTAATGGATCACTGTCAGCAACTGCAGCCCACTGCATATATTGATACAACTACTCATTGCCATTATTAATCCACCTGAAATTCTGCAACTCATCATCTGTGTATCTTGAAAACATAACAGACCCCAGCCTCACTAGTGTCTTGCCTTTTTCAGTGCTCTCTCCCCTTCCTTTCCCCCTAATTTCCAGACAATTGCAGAACCATTTATGTGAATAGAGTTAAGCTAATACTCTTTTGCTGGATCAGGGCCATCACTTATCACTAAAAATAAAAAATTATGCACAAAACTATCTTAAGTTAGTTAAGAGTGAATTCCACAGCAAAAAACATCAAATAGCAACGGAGAATATTTTTTCAAAAACTTAAAAAGAATCCGTGAGCTAAATATTAATATTGACAGCCTTTTGAGAAAGGATCTGGTACTATTTTTTTCATAACAGAATCATCCAGTTAACCACCTAGAAAATATGAACAATTTATATGAAAGCTTCTGAATATCTTAAAACGAAACATTTTGCTTAAGATTCACAGACACACCACAGACAGTTTGTTACGTTACCTTGTTTCGGCTTCACTTAAAACTGCTCGCTCTTTCTTCTTTTTCTTCTTTTTGCCCACTTCATTATTCAATGCAACTTCATGTCTTTGAACAGTGGAGGTAGATTCAGACATCTGTTCTTTGAGTTTCTTTCTCATTTTCTTTTTAATTGCATTTGCCTCTTCCTCAGCCATATGCAGCTGATAGGCTTGAATTAGCTGCTCTTCCTCTTCTAATTCAGTTACATTTCTCACTTCAGTCAAGGAATTTCTGTTCTTTCTATCACCTTCTTGATGAGGTACATCTGTTTGTGATTTACTTTTTGTTTTCTTCTTTGGAAAATCATTAGTCTTTTCTTCAAAACTCCCCAATTTAGCTTCATATAAATCTTCCTCCTCATTAAATTGTTCTTGTAACAGTGATTTCTTTTTCTTCCTGTTCGACTTTGGCTGCTTCTTCTCCTCTCCACTAACAACATCATTGTTTATTTTCTCTGCAATTGACGCTTTCTCTCTCAATTTATTTTTCGTAAATCTGGGGCTCTCTTCTTCAGGATTATATGTGTTGTTTATAATTGCTTCATCATTCACACTTTCCTTAGATAGATCAATATTATTTCTAAAGGTATCAAGCTATAAATGAAAAGAACATAAAACATGTTTGTACTAAAATTCATGTTCTAAGGATAAACATCGCACTTCATGTTATTCCTTCAGCAACATTACACAAAGTAAAATTAAATCAAAGATCTAGTTATTTTGTTGTTTCAATTTGATAAGTGACAGATAGAAAGTCAACAGAAAATTCACACTGAAAAAAACCCCATTTAGTGTTTGTGCACTTCATCCTCAATGTTACACTATGTTTTCATATGGCTTTTATGTATATCCAGTAAAAAAAGGAAATCAGCAAGTCTACTCCATAAACAGATGCCAGTATTTTACACTATGGAGGACTTAAAGACTACATGCAGCACAAAAACAAATACTTCCATCCACTGAAAATCCAAGTTAGAGACAGATTTCAGGCTTGGTTGCTTGTAATCTCTTATACTGAAAGCTGCTTGTCAGAAGTAAATTTCAGCCAATGCATTTGTTCAAGCACTTCTGCTGCTAATTTTTGTTTTTATAAAAAAAACATTGTAAACTTTCCTCTCTCCTTCAAGTTTCTATTTCTGGTTACTAAAAGTTATAATGCCACCTCCCTGAGTCCTTGGGTATGTTCAAGGTCAGGTTGGAAGGCGCTCTGAGCAACAAGATTTGGTTGAAGATGTTCCTGATCATGGCAGGGCACTTGGGTCAGATCACCTTTAAAGTTACTTTGAATCCAAACCACGATTTTATGATAATGCCAAAGAACACAGCAAGTAACTGAGGCCTAATACTGTAAGGAGGTCAAGACAGAGATCTCCGTTCCTCGATGCAACCTCTATAAAGTCACTGAGGTTCATTTATTCTGTTGTCTTTCAGAAAACTCTCTTCAAGTCTCAACATTAAACATTAGAAAGGGTTTTAAAACACAAGGAAAGGAAATTAAAAAGTTTGGAGAAAATACAGGTATCTGCATACAAAGTTTTATTTGCCAAGACCTTCTTCCTCAATTAACACAGACATTGTTCCCTTGTAGTCAGGATACCAGTTACAGAATCACGTTCGCCTCAAAAATTTGTAAAAGGGGACGACAATACGTGTAATATGTACAAAAAAACTGTCCTTGTATCTTCATCTTATACTTGCTTAAACAAACCACTAACATCATATTTATTTCTAAGTCAATGATTCAAGAGGATGTGGAACATTTCATATAAATAACTTGAAATACAGAACAGAGTACAGAAAATAAAAGAATTAAAGCATCAGGCTTTGTATAAACAAAAAAAACCAAACCCTCCAGACAGAATAATGCTTCCTAATAGATTGCTCACTTCTGTATCTTTATTTCTATGAATAACTTTTAACTGTAGAGTATGAGAAATGAAGATTAAAACACACTCACAACTAAGACCCAACAGTGGCCAGTAACTAAGGTCATACTGATTTTTGCCTGTGATAAAACATCAATCCACTAAGTACAAGCAGTAGAATTATTTGAGAAATCCTAAACAAAAAGCCCTCATCTTTGACCTGGTCAAGAGTTTCTAAAATAACTCTGATATTCAAGAATAAACTCCTTAAAGAATCTACCTGATGCAAAAACTGGCTGGAAATATTTACTAGAACTTGTTATTATTGCCTACAAACAAAAAATCATAGATTCATAGAATCGCTCAGGTTGGAAAAGACCTCTAAGACCATCAAGTTCAACCATTAACCCAGCACCACCACGTTCACCACTAAAGCATATCCCCAAGTGCCACATCTACATGCCTTTTGAACCATTCTAGGGATGGTGACTCCACCATTTCCTTGAGCAGCCAGTTCCAGTGTCTTGACTTTCCTTTCAACGGAAAAGTTTTTCCTAATATCTAAACCTCCTCTGGTACAACTCGAAGCCATTTCCTTATAACAAAAACAAACCACAATCTCAAACTACAGCAAATTCCAGGAATATTAACAGATACTGCAGGGAGCACAAAGCTGCTTCAGCAGTTCAAACACAAATTCCTCAAACAAATAGCCAGTATAACCTCAATTCAGGCCACCTTTTCCACATGCTGTAACTACATGCCATAATTAAACAGAGAGGAAAGATGCAAAGAAGTTACAAATCAAAGTAAAAGCCAAGAGGTTCATAAAAACCTTCAGATCAGGACTCGGGCAGAGGTGGGGATACTGGTACAGATTCTCTGTCTGAAACACAGGACTGAGAGATATCAACTAAGAGCAACCATCAACACATAAACACTGAACTGAGTTAGAGGAAGGAGTTAGGCTGGAAAAGCAGCTCAGAAGGACAGGCCTGTCTCTGGAGTCACTCCAGAGGTTGCTGACCTGAACCTGGCCTTCTCAGCTTAAAATGTGGAACAAATAAGAAGGCTTTGTTTCAAAACAGCTCTGTGGCCACATTATAACACCAGGGCAGAGGAAGCACTCTCCCCTGAAAACAGCCTTGCTTGCACTACTGGCTTGAGAGGAGCGAGAGATGGGCGCCAGGCAAGGTGCACACGTGGGCTGGGACTCAAGGCTCACACCACAATTAGTCAACCCCACGTGACATCACTGCCATTCATGTCCCAGAGCTGATAGCAGGGACAACACCCAAAATCTTACACCTTTTCAAAAGGGTCTCTCGAGTAAGCATGAGTCGCAGCTGGCAACATATCAAGCGAGTTTGTCGTGGGTATCTGGAAACTCATGTAACCAGATTTACAGAGGTACCTGAGTTTCTGCCCATAATAATACAGGCACACCTCGAAAAATTGGGGATAGACACTGCCAGCTCACTGAAGCACTGATATGTACCAGTTCTAAAAGACCCTTTACTTAAAACTAAATTGATAATTAATGTACTTATGATGATGGCTTGTTGGGTGAGATGTTTAAAAAAATCTTTATGTACTAGGAAACCAATCCTACTACCATTGCTTGCGTAAGACTATAAAATGTAAACACTCAAAGCTAGAAGAGCTTTTATTCACAGATAAGATGGGCTTGGAATTTTTTTACCAAATTCTAACAGAAAACATTGAGAAAATGTATGAATCAATTATATAGCCAACTACTATCAATTCTCCTATTTTAAGCACAAGAAACAAAGGGGTAAAATCCAGTGGAAATCTCAACAATTATTCAGTGACTTTCAGCATACAAACCAGATAAATCTGTTGCAGTCCTGCCTTGAATACAAACCCTGAGTTACCAATGCCTGTCCATCCCAATATTGTAATCTGATCAGACTACAGTCTAGGGAAGACATTTTTGCTTCCATAAAGGGATCTAACCTTTTCATCTGGTAGAAAATTTTTAAACACCCTCATTTCCACCATGGAATTTAGAGTGAACCAAATAAATTCAACCATTTTTATGCTGACTTTAGACAGATTAACGTACCTGGACATTGCCTGATCTGAGGCTTGCCTCATTCTGTAGGTTGTAATAGGAGGCACAACTGGTAAAAAATAAATAGGTGATTGCCCTAAAAGGGATGCTAGCAAATTCACTTTCTGACAGTGTCTCAAGTGCTTGTTTTTTCCACGACACCTTTAAGCTTCACACCCACTGCCCCAGGGGCTATTTATTGAACAACAAAGCAGAGCTTTCACTGGCCACAGCTGATGTGTGTTTTCATGCTCATTACAAGCTCTTCATTCCTATCAGTTGTGGCTTCAAGCTCATCTTGCCCTACAGACATCGACCTTTCCTCTTCCATGCAGCCTGCTTCCCAGCTCTCCAGGCAGGCTCTCCAGGTAGTGGGCACACAGAGCAGAGCAGGCAAGCAGGCAGGCACTCTTCTTACCCTCACTTCTGTCATTTAAAACCACAGCAACCCCCTGCAGCTCCAGAACTCAGGTTTCATAGAAACGGCGGACTATAAGGAAAAAAGTCTTATTAATCTTTAAGAAAGGCTAGAGCAAAGACAAAGGAAGGAAACAGACCGGAACATTTCAAGTGGAAATAGGCTCTGAACCATGACCTGGTTTTGATCAAAGCTGGGAGACCATTTATGGCAAGTGCGTGACACGAAGCCAAGCATCACTGACAAATTTCACATTATTTCAAGATATGGGAAACTCTGTACAGTTAAATCATATGAACTGAAGAAAACGGGAACAAAACCAGCCCACCTCCTCCACCTACTCTTCCACTCCCACACACATTTATTTCTTACAGAGAAATGACTGTTTATTTGCTGAAGCTTTTGCTTTTGAAATTTCTACTTGAATGCAACCAGCATGGAAAATATCAACCTGAGCTCCTGCAACTTTGTCATGTATTTTAAGGAAATACTCAAAATGGTCAGTACTAGGTTTCAATAAAAGCTCTCCTCAAGTACTTAGTTTTTAAGTGCTTTAATTGGTAAAAATCTATAGCTTCAACAAAGCGAGAAATTTGGGCTACCAGACTGATCCTAAAAATGCTTCTTAATTTGCTTGCATACCACTAAGTTTTGATTCAGGTAACTCTGATTTTAAGTGTTTCTACGTAACTTCAAAACACTAGTGTTTTACATCAGAGACTTCTGGAATGGAAAGCAATTTTAAAACCAAAGCAAGCTTAAAATATTTATGAGTAATAGGTAGTCGCATAAAAACATAATTATGTGCTCCAAAATACTTACAAATTACAGAATTAAAAATACACATTTCATTAAAAAGTAAACTTAACTGAGGAAGAATTTAGTCTTCTGTTTACACATATGCCAGCAAAAAATAAAAAACACACCCTCTAACTCTCTGTGCTACTTTTTAGACATCAAGTTGATTCTTTGTATAGACTATTGACTAAATAGCATATACATCAAGGAATATAATTTTTTAAAAAATCCACACAAAACGCAACTTCAAATTCTCAATCTAAGACCAAACAGCAATACTAAGTTTAATACATGTATTCTGAATATACTTAAATATATATAACTACATGTAGCATTTATGATATTACATAAAATACCACTCATTTGTCTTAAATGATTATTAAAGAAGGAATTTCCAGAATCTGATATGGATACAATTTTAAGAAAAAAAGCTAAAAATATAAAACTTAACAGGAAGAAAATAAAAAAACCAGAACATCTATCTGCTAAGCAAATTGCTTTCTTTCTAAATTCTGTATCTCCCAAGTCAATAATCAGGTATATATAAACTCATATTGAACTTTTATGCTCCTCTTCAGGAAAAAGACTACAATGTGAACCATAACTCAGAGGAATTTCTGAGGCTCTTTCAATGACAGATATGCCATAAACAAAAATGTCGTCTAACTATAAAGTCAGGGTGATAGAATCGTTCCCAATCTGCAAGTCACAAGCTAAAGCCAAAATCTTTTTAAAAAGTCAACATGTGAACACGGAACCACTCAAGACACAAAGGTGAATGCAGAAAGTCAATGATAACTGAGATTTTAAAAAAAAAAAAGTAGAAAATTGAATAGTTAATGATTATCTCTAACATTATTATAGTTTCTCATCAGTTCTCAATTCACAGCTGTATTAGACAGACATACCTCTATTACTCAGATGTAGCACTCTCAAAATGAAATATGTTTACAGACATAAATCTACTAGCCCACAAATATCTAAAGTTTAAGTCAATACTGAATTTGAAACATTTTATGAAAAAAGGGAATGGATAGAAAAGTAGTGGCAGACATTAAATAAGTGCATGCCTGCACGTGCCACTTTCTTTTTACCAGTATTACAGTCCATATAATTTTGGCATACCTCCAAGGATGCTTTGCTGGTACATAAACAAAAAATAAAAGCACACCAAAAACAAGGGATATGTATAGAAACATACTTTACACTTTATTATTTTTAAATGTTTACATCTCCTTTCTAAAACACATTTTTCTGATCTTTTTTCTGTTAAGGAAGGCAACCAAACAAAGCCTGCACGTGTTCTAACTCACCACAATATTCTCTTCAGACTCAAACTCCTTTTTCTTTGATTTCTTTGTGTCTGCTAGGCCAGCATGGCGTCTGAAGATTTCCTCAAAGCGGACTTTGGTTTTTGCCTTTGCCTCACTTTCAACTGCAAAAAGAAATCAAGAGTATGATTTGCTATCTCAATAATCACTGCTGCTAAAAAAGGTGCATATCCATGCTTTAAAATTGCAAAGGATGAGAATTATTTATCAAGGACAGTTTACCAACAAATTCACTTTGTATTCAGTTAAGAATTTCCACTGGCAACATAAACCTTACAAGGATAACTCAGCAGCTTTGCACAGACACACACACACACCAGTCTTTTACTTGTTGCTGAAGTCAGCACCATCTCCTCTGTCTCCTGAAGAAAGCACATTTTGAAGAGCACGCACATCAGTATCAGCACAACATTTGGGCTAGCCAAAGCAGAGGACAGATTATTGCCTGCCCTGTTTATGAGCAGAGGTGACACACTCTTCCAGGAGAAGCAGCAGCTCTGGATTCTTACTGGGTCTGGAACCCAGAGCAGCACCATCCTGAGACAGACGTGTAAGAGTCAGGAGCTGGCACTCTGCCTTTCAATGAATCATGATACTGCCATCAGCAGCATTTCAGCCCTCGAAGCAGTGGGTGTTCTAGTTCCCCTCAGGTAATGCCTAATTTGTAACTAAGAATTCAAAATGCAACCTGGCACACCACTGAATAAGGCTGTCGAACCCTCAGCTACAGCATATTTACCACTGTCATTCCAATTTTCACAAAAGCCCCTGAACTTAAAACAAAAAAAGTAACACCACTTTGAAAATCAGCTGTAACCATTAACTCAAAAAGAAGACAATGCAGCATTAAAGACTTATACAGGACAGAAATAACTTCTATCATTTGCTTCTAGTTCTAACTACTAAATATGTACTGGAAATCAAACACAAAGTGTCCTTACCTGCTCGCATTTTCAGTCCTCAGTTAGAAGTGGCTCAACACAACAGCTGCCTCTTCCTCGGAATTCACCATTCTATTTAAAGTATTTAACAAGCGTCATTAACATAAGCGGTCCATAGACTTGAAGTTAATAATTAAATCTGTGCTAATTAGTATTAGGGATGAGTATGTTTTATTTAGAAATAAGTACTACGCTATTTGTCTAAATTATTAGAAGTTTTCCGCTATCAAATCCCAGCTCTGATACTTAATATTTGAGGGTAAATAAAAAACAACACTACAGCAGTTTAATTAGCTATATTTCTGAGCAGCAGCCAAATAATTCAACACTGTAGTCCTCCAATCTTTTAAAACCCCCACAGTTTATTTAAATAATAATGACCCCTGAAACCATTTATGTTGAAGCCTTTCTAATTAGACTCCTCTCCTGACCGCATCATTGAGGAAGCAGGCTGGTAGTTTTCAATGCAAAGCTTAATATCTGCCACCAAATCTACTTTACTACAAATCTCTAAATATTTATGTTTATATAAAGCATTTGTATTTTTCATAAAGCAGACAAGCAACTACATGAAACTCATTGGTCTAAAGAAAAAAAATGTTAGGCCCTCCTGGTAGTGGAGAAAAGCCTGCAAATGCAATCCAAACAAAGCTTGAAGGCAAATAAAAATATTACAGAGGCTTATCTTTTCGTCAAGAAAATTCAGACTGTTCTACAAAAAACTTTAATACAAAGAGCTGTTTTGTAAACAGTGGAACTAATGAAACGTAGGTTCTTATGAAGGTGTGATACTCCTCTTATCCTTCCCTGCGATGAACTCTGGTAGCTACGTCCCCCACCACCCATCAGGTAACAGCTCTGAGTTCTCCCTCGGTAACACCCCCTGTCAGACACCAGTAACTCACAGCCACTGGACACCCAGACTACACTGATCCCAACAAATTAAGACACAGCATTAAATACTGCCAGGCTGTGTAGCTGCATTATTCTTGCACCATTTTGGCCCAAGCCACCTACATGCCTGGACACAGTTCAGGAGTTATTACAGGCTACTATTAACAGGCAGTTTGCATGCAGCTACTCTGATTTGAGGCTGGGGGAGTTAATTAGCAGTGAAGTGTGCCAAACATAGCACTTGGCCTCAGCACTAAAAATCTCTCCTGGGCACACACATCTCACCCACACAGGAGAGAGCTGAGGTTATACTTGGGTCTCCAAGCATCTGCACCACCCTACCATCACATCCCTCGCATCTCTTTCACAGCATTACTTGCACAGGCCTGTTACTTTCAGGTCATTTCACACCCATTACTTACAGTGCTTTGGTCTGCTGGCTAGCCAAATTAAACCAAATTAAGGAAAAAAAGGCAAAGTGTTCAGGTTGGTTTGGGATTATAGAGGAGCTGATTAGCCAGATGCCAAGAGTAATTAGTTTACTTCACGTCTTCAGCATTTATATTAAGTATCCAACAATCTAATGATGTTTCACAAGAGCAAGGACGGCCAAACAGACTTCACTGGCAGAAAAAAAATGTTTAGTTTTGCAATATGCTTCCAAATTACACTGATGAGGTTGCAATATTTTCACTATCTAAAACATGTTCTGACTCCTAAAGCAAAGCTTTACTGTCACAAATAAACCAGTAACTGTTAAAAATAACACTTCTTACTATTAATGAAAAAATACCATTGAAAAATAAAACTGCTTTTGCAAGTTATACTTAGTTAAACCAAATGGGCATTTTAAAAGTTACTAAGAGCTGCTTTCCAAGTAGTCAATTCAGAATTGTCTAGAAACCACATAATTTAGAAGAGTAGAAAACTAAGTAAGTTTATAAAATACAGCAGATTCTATCACTTTAATCACTGACTGAGGACCACAGGAATACAGAAAAGTATCTTATAATTAGTTGAATGATTTCAACAAGCCCTCAAAAACTAATTAAAAATAAGAAATGAAATACTGAAGGGCTCTGAAATTTAACGCAGAAAACATGAGAGACAATACAAAACACAAAAGCAAATGAGAAAAGTGCATACCTATTCTAAGTATGGAAATAATCTTCTAATCAAAGGTTAAATAAATCAGCCCACAAAAAAACCAACCATCCTATAGGTTGGTTAAAATACTAATTTTGCAGATACTTTTTGATTATAATGGAACAAAGGCTAGGCTCACCTCATGTCTACAAGCACTCTCTGTAAAACGCATAATTTGCAAAATTCACCAATGAGTGCTGTTTGTTTATTCAGTAAGTGTCTACCCTGTTGTGGCAATAAAATTCAGAGATAAAGTCTTCTAATGACAATGCTATTGTTTAACAGGCATTTCCAATTTAGAACTTCATGGTCTTTGACAGGGTGCATTAAAGCAACTATCAGGCTTGTGTAAATATAGATCATTAATCAACAAGGATAAGAACAACGCTGTTTACTTAGTGTAATCTCACCTTAGAATAGGAGAGATTTAATAGTATATCAAAGTTCAGCAACCACCATGCTCCGATCCAAATCAGCTCAGTTATCGTTAATTTTGTAAAACGCATTTTTGTCTGATCAGATTGAATCTCTTCCATGTTAGTAAATATAAGACAATCCAAGACCAACAAAAACACATACCTGCAACAGTGGCATATTCCAGCCACCAGGAATAAACAGGAAAACAAATTCGTAAACCCCAAACTTCCAAGAATTAGAGTACTTTCCTGAAAATAACCTAGTTTGCTCTTCTCCAATATTCTATCTGTATTTATAAAAGTGATTCTACACTAAACTCTTGCTCTCTTCACCATATTTTACAATATTCTTTGAGGTGCTATATTCTACATCTGTAATATAGGGATTCTCTATGCTAAATATGCCACAAAGGTCACCATACACAAACCCCACTTTTATTGGCCACTGGAACACATAAATCAAACCTATACTATAATGAGCAGAACATACAGAATTTGTACCATATAATGGGAAGTGAAAAATTTCCTACCTAATTATAACCATTTAGGAAACTGAGATGACAAAATATAATTGCATACTTAGGATTTTCCTAAACTAAATTCCTCATTTTCCTTCGGTCGCAATAAGTGAGCATAAACTTCAGTGGCTGAAAACAAGCAGAGCATCAGGCCTTGTTTGCTTCTCATCTTTTAGACCATAGCGGGAAATCTTGGGTTTTACCAGTAGCTTTCTACTAAAGCTACATGTAGGGATCACTACTTTTAGATATGAAAGAGCTTCAACTCAGAATTATACAGCAAAATTACACTGAAACGAATCTGTTCTTCTTCACTATTGACATATCTGACAACAAAAACCAATCCGATTTTATTAATGAAAATTCAGTATTTTAGCCCAGAAAACCGACAGACAGCTTTAAGTAACAGACCAGGTAAACACCTATGTACTTGCATATCAAATAAACACTAATAAAAGTGCAGTAGTTTTCTACCAGTTTCGATGCGCCTGTAAAAACCTTGTGCTCATACCAATAAAAAAAAAGATGTTTTAAAAAGCTGGTGCTACCCTCAGTTTCCTAGTAGTAACATATCAGAAAGTTTTTGCTTCAGAGGAACTGTCAGCTCGTGGTTTTTCCCCCAGAAATTTGGCACCTTTAGTCAAGAGAAAGTTGCAAACAGACTGATGGCAAAATTACGGACTTCAGTTCTATATAAGGAAATATAGCCGACTTTTATTGTTTATAAAGTTTTAAGTTTCTGATTTATCTTAGATAATTATGAAAATGTGTTCTCAGCCAGCGACCACTCTAAGTATTTTAATTTCCAATGTGACATTCTGCTTTGCCTGGAAGAATAGCGGTAGATTTAAAAGATATAAAGGGACATCCCGACCACACACCACAACTGGACTAACCGATGGAATTATTAAGGAAGATGTGATGCGCATTCCTCATGCGAGGGAGGCATCTCCGCTTTGGAGCCCACGGTGCCAGGCACGGAGAAGCACGGTATATTCACTATTAAACTGCCCACGCACGTCACCCCAGTGAACTATAAAGCTCGTAAAGAGTGGGGGGCGAAACAACACCTATCTGGGGATTACGGCTTCCCGCGGCACTGCCCCGTGCCACCGCGCCGGGACCGGACAGCGACAGCGCGCGGGTCGCCCTAGGCCGCCTGTTCCGCCTGCCCGAGAGTCACTGCGGGGTCACTCTGGGGCTACTCTGGGCACCCTCGCCAGGCGCGCCACCCGCGCCCGCTACCTCCCGGAGCGCGCCGAGCCCGCCCGCGCACCCCGGCCCGCGCTGGCCGCCGCCCAGCCCG
>VZRR01007152.1:613616-659149 GCA_013398015.1 Oreocharis arfaki
ACGCGCGGCGGGAAGAGCGGCGGGAGCGCGGGTGCCGGCACCGCCTCCCGGTGCCGCCTCCCGGTGCCGCCTCCCGGTGCCGCCTCCCGGTGCCGCCTCCCGGTGCCGCCTCCCGGCGCTCGGGCGGCGTTAGGACAACGCGTTTTGCACGGCAGCACCGCCGCGCGGGGCTCTGCGGTGCCTCCTTCCGCCCTCCAGGGCTGCTCTTTTTCCTCCCGCGCCTCATGAGCTGCTTATGAAAACCTTGCTGGAGGCGTGAGGACGGAGTTGTTTTCCACTCATGCGTGATGAGCTGGTTACGAAAACCGTTTTGGGAACGTGAGATTGGAATTTGGGGGGAAAAAAAAAAAGATGGTGAAAAGCATTAGAAACGGAAGCCCTCCCGCGGGTACTTTATGGTCCATTGGGAAAAAAAAAGTGTCAAAAGTACAAATTAGCTTTCAGAGTTCAGACTAACAGAAGCTGCTTCCGGAAGAATAAAGTCTCTGGGTAATGGGCTCTGTTGGGCTCAGGAGGGCAAGTGACAAGTGCTTGGAATGCACACAAGCTTTCTGAAAATAGCGCAAATGGATGTCCTCGAGTTATGCAGATACTGGAGAAACTTTTATTTGTTGCCTGATTTAGTAGTTCATTTAAATAGTCTTTTGGGGGATTTTTTTCCCTATTAGGGATAATTATTCTAATAAACTTGCCGTTGTTGTCATGAAAAAATTGTATGTTCAATTCTTCTCTGTAAAAATTGATTAAGACTGTAAGATGTCAAAGGTCCCTCATGCATTGGAAGATTTGAGAAATTAATACAAGGTTTTGGATGAACATTGTTTGTTTTTTTCAGAAGTAAAGTTGGTAAAATTAGCCTTCAGTTGACAGCAATTTGCTCAAACTAGAGATGAACAAATGCTTGTGATCTTGAGTTTGTGACGTAGTTCCCAAGCGTTGCATCCCTCGAATTCTGTCAATGAATTACACTGGCTTCTAAAACAATGCACCTTCTGAAACCTGGCTTCTCTGTTCCTCAAGTGTTATTAGTGCCAGATGGTACTATCTCTTTTTATACTTACTGCTTTCTCAAATGCTTACATGCACTCAACTGCTAAGTAGGTATATTTCTTTATTCATAAGCCAGGTGTCCTGGGTTGCCTTGGCATAACACAAACAAAAGCCAGCTCCTCAGCATTCTTGTGCTTCTTTTTATCCTTGGTGTATCTCCATTGTTTTATCTCTGTCCTTCCTATTACCCCAAACTCCATTAAAAAATGGCTTTGAACAACCTGATCTCACTTTCAGGCTGGCCTTGCAACTGAACAGAAGGCTGGACCAGAAATCCAGATGTTCCTTCCTAACTAACTGCCTGGTAGCCGAAAGACTCAGTTATAGTAAATGCAAACCCAGTCATTTTTAATCATTGACATAGAAAGCAGATTTGGTGTTGTCTAATTTGACCTGTCAGCACCTGTAATGGGCTACAAAGCCTTCCAAATAAGCCTGGCACCAACAGAGACATCAACAGGTTTTCTATTACTAGCACAAGCTTGTGTCAAGTTTCCAGGAACACTCGTTTCAAAGGAATGTCTTGAAGATTCCTGTGACCATTACACCTTTGACAAACACGAGGTATTTATGCCATCTGAGATCTATAAGCAAGTAGTGGTCAGGCCCATTTTCCGTGTCAGAGGAGAATACATCTGACCTCTTTAGCTGACTTGTTTAGTTGTGTTTTTGGGGGGTATAGACAGATGACACCACCACAGTTCTTACTAATAAATAATAGATAAAACCAGTAAGTCTATGTTAAATTTGCTACTTTCATCCTGGACTAGTCAAAAATCATTATTCTGGAGTTAAGAACATTCCATATGGAAAGCTACTGTAAGCCAAGGTTTGATGTGCTGATCTGAAGAAGACTTTTTCGCCCCACATTACCTCTTATGAGGTCCTATGTCCTACAGTTCGTCTGATGTACTTTGCGTAGTGCCTAACGTGACCTGCTGATATTAAGCAGTTCCTGAGGCTACTGATCACACTTTCACTACAGCTAAAGGTGTATTCCTGTGTCAGTGTCACAAATCTATTTTTTTCCATTTCTTGACAGTGAATTTTTTTCCCCAATATTTGGACTTTACTCATTATTGCAAAAGCAATGGAAGTCAGGAGCAGCACCTGAAGAATCCAGGGGAACCTGTATAGCCCCCAAAATAACAGGATGAGTTTTGTCTGTACTTTGATGGCCTGTGGAGCAGACCAAAGAAAAGAAAACAACATATCCTGTTCATAAGCAGAGACAAGTGTGTAATTCCTACTCTGCTAGAAGGAGAAATGCAAGACTTTTGAAAAAGATGGAACAGTAATTATGGATGCATGGATTTTTTCGATGGATTCAAAAGCCTGTGTTCACTGTGTTCACCTGATTTTTCAGTTGCAGTGGCTTGTATAGAGAAGGCTTTCCATTATCTTACATTTGGGATGTGTGGGAAGTAGAAAGGGACATGAAATAAGGTGGCAAATTGTAGCATACAGGTAAACAGTTTGTAGATATCAGATGCATTCTGAAAATCATGCAGGAATTCCAGGATGATGAAAAGTGGACCAAGTTTCTTGTCAGAGCCTAACGTTGGACAAAAGGTAAAATCTGTCACACGCAGGGACAACCTCTAGGTGTCACTCGAGCGTACAAAAATAGGAACAAGATCAGGGACTGGGTAACTACGAGAGCTCTAAAGATACAGTGATATTTTGGCAGAAGTTAATTGTTTAGCTGATCAGTGGGTTACTTTCTCTTGGTAGCGAAATATAATCGGGTTTCTGGTATTTGGTATTCTGAGCAAACTATATGACTGCTTGACATAATTTGAAGCTTGAGTTGGGGCAACTGAAAGAAGAATTTTAAATGTATAATAATGATAAGAAAAAGAAGCGTCAAAAAGTTAATCATCAATTTCTTTAATAATTAGAGACCAATTGTTCAACATGTTCTACATCCTGAGATTATTGTATCTTGCACGCTAAATTTCTAGTGCTTTGAAAGCAAGTCATAAGGACTAACTATGCTGGAAAACTGGTGTGCCCCAAATATGTGGATATTGGCAGTAGAAACGTCTGTACATGTTTATCTGGCAATCTGAATTTCTGTGGCAGCTTCTCGGAGATCTGAAAGTCTTTGCAACTGGAAAGATTTTCATGTTAGTTCAATCCTTGACTTGGCTCCTAGTCCTGAAGTGGGTGCCCTTATTTCAGGGGGGCAAGTAAGCAATCCTTTCTCAGAAAAGAGTTTAAGAACGTTCTTTATCCTCATTGGCTTTGTTGAGCTATATTTACCTTCTCAATGTTTTCTCCAGAGTAGGTACAAGACCAGTTATGACCATGGATTTTTTTTTTTTCTAGTCTATTATCAACTTCTTGTGGGTGGCAGGTCTCCCAAAGCTAAAATTCTGTAACACAGAAAAGTTTTTCCACAGTCTACTACAGTTGTTACTGGTAGGCCAAAAGCAAAAAAATCTTATGTTAAAATTCAGCAAAACATTTAAAGAAACCTACTTTCTTCTCTTTTTTTGAACATGTTTCCAGTTTAGGACTTTAAAATGTTTTAAGGAAATCAAGTCTTAGTCACCATATTAATGCACAGACTTGAAGCAAGGCTGGAATTATGAAGTGGCCTAATCCTAGGGGTCTGGTCTTACCAGGAAAACTAAGACTCCTTAATTTTTAATAAGTAATTTTAATTTTTGTTTTAAATGGGTTGGAGTCATTAGGGAAGTCACATGAATGCTCCCTTGTGTATCAGATTGTGTACCAATATGTTCAATGTACTAGAATATCTATTTGTTTTGCAAAATGAGGAAAAGAAGGTAAACTCATTTGGTTTTACTGCCAGAAAACTAGGTTTCAGAAGACACAAGTTCACATGGTGTCCAGACAATGAGGTCATGAACCCGCTGAAGAAAAATTTTATTGTGCTTTCAGTATTAGCGTTTCTTGAGCAACATCTCTTGAGGTATAGCTAAACCTCTACTGATGTTTTTCCTGTCAGCAGAACAAGAATGCTAAGTCTTTCTGAAAGCAGCCTACCATTTGGAAAACCCTCATGTTCTCAGAAGACTTCAGGTACTTCGCCATAGGATGGCAGTGTAACAGCACGTGTCATCAAGTCTAATTTTTCTGAAGTGTTCTGGAAGCGTTGGATACTGGAGCCAGAATTTATCTGTAATTAAGTGCAGCATTGCTGCTTTTTAAGTTTTCAGAATACAATTGTTCCCCTTGTATGGTTAGTGCATCTTTTCATATGTTTTAATTAAATTATTTTTCTTTTGTGCTGTTTATCAGCTATACAATAAACTTTAATGAAGCGTAATGGATCACCTGAATATCCTTATTGTATCCCATTGTTAATAGTATTTCATTTGTAGAATAATTCCTACCATCTTTTTTTTCAGAAAAGTATTTATTCTTTAAAATGTACTCATTTTGTTTCAGAATGTAATTGTTGATGTGGTTCATCGGGTATCTTTTCTTTCTTCTGAAGGGTTGGGTTTTTTACCAAGTCAGTTGGGAGGCTTTAGTTTGTAGTCCTTCGATAGATTCTTACAGCTCTTTTTTTCCAAGTCTTCAAGCCTACATTTTTAAACATTAATGTTTATCTCTCTGGGATATTTTATTCTTCAGTATTTTATTAAGGTTTATTTCTTTCCGCCCTTCCACTGGTTTATTGAGTAAGAATCACTATTGTCATCAAACAAGTGGCCTTTTTTTAACTTGGGGAATACTTTAATAGTTCTACTGCAAATATGGGGTGCACAAATCTTGTTCACAGTCCAGCATTAAAAATCCACCCTGAGGTGTAATGTTGCCGAGCTCTCGCTCCACCTTTGAGTGAAAATACCCAGTTGTCTTTGACTGGCTTTTGCTGCAGCAGGAGGCAATTCCTCATCCCTGCAACTTCCAGCAGTGCTGCTGGTATCTGTCCTCATTCGGTCCCAACTCCCACATGCACGCTTGGCCTTGCTGAGCCATACGCAAGAGATGCTCTTCCCGCTCCATTTGCCAGACCCAACTTTTTAATAATCCACCCATAAAACAAAGCCAAGGATTCTTCTTTGTATGTACATCCATAGAATAGGAAAAAAAGACAAAAGAAGAACAAACCATGATCCTTTCTTTAAGTTTTACTATAAAGTTTCCACAGAGGTCACTGTACTTTCTTCCCCTTCTCGTGTCATGTACCAACAAAATTGATGCTATGAAAATAAATATAAGAATAGTCACTCTAATATTAGTGTAAATCATCAGCATTATAAAGAAACACTTTCCTCTAGCACAGACAGTAATTACTGGCTTTCCTCTCACCTTTCTCCTCTCTCTTACCTTGCAATTTTCTCTCTCTCTCTCTTTTTTTTTTTTTTTTTTTTTTTTTTTTTTTTNCGCATGGTGGCAGCTGCTTCCTGTCTTCTGGTGATCATAGCCAAAAATGGTACAGGTCAGATTTCTTTTGAGAAATTTCTTTTGAAATCTATGAGGATGGAAAAATCAACACACCATTTTTGCATTTAAGCAGAAAAGAGAGCCCTGCCATGTCATACAGCTTGGTCACAAAATCAGCAGGGGAGGGGGAGCAGAGACAGAATTGCACATCTAAATAAACTGTATTTTGAGGAAATTCAACTTTGGTTTCACAAAATTTTGCTTGTCTGGAAAATGCCTTATGTTTGAAAGAATTCAAATCGGTGTAAATCTAGGCTAACTCTTGTCCTAGTTTGACACTGGCCCAACGCCAGACACCCAGGAGAGTCGCTTGCTCACCCTCCCTACCACAGCTGGGCAAAAGGTCGGAAAAGAGGAAAAGGGATTAATGGAGGCTTCATGGGTGAGATAAGGAGAGCAGGAGAAGTATTTCAAGGGCGAAACAGGCTCAACCTTGATTGCTAAGTGAAATTCATTACTAACAGAATCAGAGAAGGGTAATGAAAAGTAAAATAAGCCCTTAAAACATCTTCCCCTCCTCGCTTCCCCCTCAGGCCCTCCCTCCTTCTCACCAACAAAACAGGGAGGCAGGGCAGGGGTGTTTTGGTCAGTCCATCACCAAGATTTTCTTCCGCTGCTCCGGGAGAGGAGTCCTTCCCCTGTGAGGCCGTGGGGTCCCTCCCATGGGAGATGGGTCTCCGTGAACTTCCTGGTGTGGGCCCACTCTCCCCAGCAGCAGCCACACCGCACCTGCTGCAGCGTGAGCCCCTCCCACGGGCACACAGCCCTCCCAAAACTGCTGCAACGTGGGTCTCTCTTCCCACAGGGTACAGTCCTCCAAGGACAGGCTGCTCCAGCCTGGAAGCAAGGACCCTCTCCCTCCACCGGGTCTTCCCCTGGATCACAGCCTCCTCCAGGCATCCACCCACTCCAGCATGGACCCCTTCCCCACGGGCTGCGGGTGGATCTCTGCATCCCACAGGGACCCATGGGCTGCAGGGGCACAGCTGCTTCACCATGGTCTGCACCACGGCCTGCAGAGAGGAACCGCAGCACCGGCGCCTGGAGCACCTCCTTCCCCTCCTTCTCCACTGGCTTTGGTGTTGCCATGTTGTTTTCCCTCTCATGTTCTCACCTCCTCCTCTTCGCTGACTAGAAGCAAAACCCCATGATTTTGTTTTGATTTTCTTCTTAAATATGTCATCACAGATGTTTTACCAGCCTCTCTCATTGGCCCAGTTCTGGCCAGCAGCATGTCCATCTTCAGAGCCATCAGCCACTGGCTCTGCCAGACATGGTGGGGAGCTTCCAGCAGCTTCCTCACAGGAGCCATCTTTGCATCCCCCCGCTACCCAAAAAACCGAGCCATGCCAAACCAATACAACTCTCCTGCAGGGAAATGGAGAAAGAAGTACTCACAGGTTAGTCAGGCCTCCTGGAGCCATGGAATCTGGCCTGGATGGTGCCCAGAGCAATGGAAAAGGACTGCCATTGCTCTCCTTCCATTCAGTCTGCCCTTAGTTCTGTATCCCCACCACAGCCCCAAGAACAGGCTACCTTTTTAAAGCATGTGGCCCTTAGTGTGGAGTTTCTCACACTACCACAGACCCCTGTACTGTCACCCAGGTGAACTGGAAATGGTGGTGGCTGTCTTCCACTTTTTTCTGTGTGATCATCTGAACAGGCTATTAGAGGGGACCATGCTTCAGCCTACAGCCACTTCTGCAGCCTGCTGTTAGCATTTGCCTCACTAATCAACCAGTAAGACAAGGTCAGAGAAAAACCTGAAATGTGAACTCAAAAACAGCTCCCCTTGCTCAAGTATAGTACTCAGTGTGTGTCTCTCTAGTTGTTCTGTTGTGCTAAAGCCCCAAAGGCTTTTCTTGAGCTTCATGCTCAGTAAATTTGGATGCTTTCACAACCTGTTGAGCACAACATTTCCCAGAGCACACAAAAGGCTTGCTGCCATTCTGGCACTTGCTTTCTATCTCCCGTGTAATGTTGGCTTTGAAAATTCTGCCAATTGTGCTGTTGTTTGAGAAAACATTGGCACCAATTCTCTATAATAACTGGCCAGACCCAAAAATTGTCCCTGTTTCTTTTGGTTCCTGTAAGACATTCTGCAGGTCCTGTGGGCACTGTCTAATGGAAATTTCTGGTATTTGATACCATCTTTTACTATCAGATGCTGAGCTGTGCCTGCTGAGGATCTGCCCCCCTAGGTGATGCTGTTTCCTGCAGAGGCTTTGCACATTGTGCCTGTAAGGCACAGATCACAGCAGGACAGATGTGCAGCGTCCTCCCCATGGAACCCAACCCCACATATTTGGCACTGAAATGCTGTTGCTGTTTCATGTAAACAAAAAGCTATTGTTCTTTATTTTAAAGTTTAAAAAAGGCTACTCTCCTTGGACACTTTCGTCATTTTACCTCTCAATGTTCTTTGATTAGATTTGGAGCAACTATCAGTATAACTATTTTCATGTTATTAAACATCACATTTGGAAATCGGGTTTCTTGCCCAGAAATCTGTGTCACTCATTAACAGTCCATGGTCTTGCTACAGGATGTTCTCAGGAGCTAAAGACTGGCAGGCCTTCACTTTGCAATATTCTGTGAATCTTCTTTGACTTGATTCCACAGTTGTTTGGGTCATTTCTATGTGTCATTTTGTGACTTGGGACATTTTTTTTAGCTTTCGTGAGAATACAGTCTGGAAATCGTGCGTTATTTTCTTCAGCTGAGAAAACAGCTGCAGTTTTATCTGTTCTTTTGCAGCACGGGAATTCTTGATTTACTATGTCATCTGTCCCAATTCAGGCACCTAGGGATACTTCTGGTAAGGTTTCTTGCATTTCCACGTTCTGCTGCCAAATTGCCCTTACCCTCATCCAGGGGCTCCCCAGTAACTCTAAAAATTTTGAACAGAATGGTCAAAGGGCTAAGTTGCACCATTAGGTGTGAGAGAAAGGACTGATAAGAGTTCAACAACCCTTCCTCTGCATGGGCTCCAGAACAGAGCTCACAGCTGAGTCCTGTGACTTGGAACAGCAGAGACAGGAACCGCTCGCCTGCTAAGCACAAAAAAGTGCAGCCATGACGTGACGCTCACCAGTCTTTGAGGAGCCTGAATACAGATTCTCACTTTCTTACAGTCTCTTCCAAGAAGAATACAGAACTAAAAAGAAAATCAGCCATACGGCTTGCATTTCAGGCCCTATTATGTGCTGCTTCTCTGTTTGTGTTGTGCGGCCCTACATGTGAAGAGTGGTACGTAGCACTCTTTAAGCAGGGTGGTGGCAGCAGTACAGCAGGAGAATAACAAAATCAAGGACAAGTTTGGGTTTGGGACATGTGCTCCCCCTAACAGAAATGTGGAGTAGGCTACAGCAGATCACCACAGCATTTTTGCTGAACCACTTCCCACAGCAGTGCTAGTGCTGCATGTTACATGCTGGGGCACTCAAGCAGGACCCAAAGCTGCACACAGGGTCGCTCTGCTGTCCACAATCCTTTAGCATAGCTGTGGTTTCTCTGATGTTATCAGTCTAGGAAATGAAGATGATTTTACCCTCTTGTCTAGCAGCGAAGCGATGCAGTTGTCCCTCATGTACAAACACTTGTAGCACACTGTGTGCTAGGTGCTGGCTGTCAGATTCTCCATGGCTTTAATGCTCTCCACACCTCTGTTAAAGGCAATTGCACAGTCTCTGTATTTCCAGACGCTTTTCCAGCAATGCAGAAACCTCAGTAATTAATTCTTTAGATCTTTCTACTGTAAAGATGACACTCAGTTTGCTCACTTCCAAACTTCTTCTCATTTGTCTGACTTTATTCTGCTGGTTTCTTACATTTGGCAGCAGCCAGAACAAAAGAACATTTCAAAGGTGGAGGCTTTCACTACTGGAAAAACATCCTGTCTGTATCTCCTTATTGTCACTTTCCTTTCCTTAGATCCATTAGCATCTGTGGCCAGAAATCACAGAGATGAGTTTATCTACCAGGTCTTCTGCCCTCTGTGTTCTTTCATGTGCAGAGCAAGGACAGAATTTATTTTTCACTTGGCTACTTTTACCCCGTCCAAACTCCTGCCTACCTTCCATTCAGCACCTCCTGCTGTTAGAAGCCATCCACGTTGTCCATCTGGGGTTGCTGCCCGAAGTTGCCTCTGGCTCTGGGAATAGGGCAACGTAACTCTTCCTTTTTCTGGTTGTGTCTGAAAAGAAAGTAAAAATACCTTCCTTATCTCCCAGCTGCTCATGGCTCTATGTCATGGCATTACTCTTTGGAGCAACTATGTGAACTCTACTTCATGCTCATCCCAGTCTTGTGCATATGCAAGGCCTTAGAGATGCCTTTTGAAATTTTCCCTTCCTTTGAAGATATCCAAAGATAACTACGTTTTTCCTTTGGTTCTTTCCTCTTAGCAAGTAAGTGATATCTAAGTGATGTTTTCTGACATTTTCTGATTCTGAAATTTAGAGAATTTATGTTTAAGTGAATTTATTCAAAGAGTTTTGCTCTGTGTTCTGACATTGTTTGCAATTTCTTTTTTGGGGGGTATTTTTCTGAACTTACAGTAAACCCAATTTCAAGGGTCAACTTCTATTTAAAAAGCCTCCTACTGTTGTTTATATTTTAACCACTGTGCTAACTAATGTACCCTGACTCTGAAATAAGATCTGATAAACTTCCACCTATGGGTGGGCCTCACAGTGATCAAATAAATGAGAACAAACACCACAAGACCAGAACTGGGGAGAGATTTAGATGCTGTGTGGATGTGTTGGGGAAAACAGGAAAGAAAGAACGGGACAAAAGGAAAAATTAACAGTTTACGAGAGATGCTTTCAAACATAATGCAAAGCTTGCAAAAGAGTTTGCTTACATGATGCATGTCAATTTTTCCAAACTATCCTGGACACGTGTTAACAAACCTTTGTCTACCACAACTAGCTTCTTCGATTTTGAAAACCAGTAGGAAGAGCTAATCTGATTAAAGTCTCTTAACACATAGTGTTTATTGATGAGTTTTACAAACTCAGTTAAGACTCAGCCTTTCAAACCTCTCCATGCAGCAGAAAAAGCTGCACTCACCCACTTGTGCAGCTTTTTTTCTTAGCTTTTTAGTACCAGATGTGCGCCATAGCACAGTAACCCATTGACTATCTCAGTGGAAATGGGGGATACATAAAAATGGAGAAGGTGCCAAAGGCTCTGGGGAGGGCAGGGCTGAGCAGAGAACAAATTTGCATTGGAGTGAGGAAAAAAACCCACTATTAGATAATACCTGATGGGAAGGAGGCACAGAGATTGGTGAGCAGTTACTGTTTGTGGCCAGGGAGTCAGGAGAGCAGGGAGCAGGAGAGAGGGTAACCCGGATCTGAAGCAAGAACTGAAAATGGGGTTAAGATTGTTAAAAACATGTGAGACTAAACTAGGATTGAATAGCTCTCAAAAGCCTGGTTGCTGGTAAAGCCTACTTGGTTTTAAAGCCTGCTGCTCCTTTGTTTTACCCTTCTTTGCCAATGAGTAACTGTTCCTAAAACCTGATATCCCCAATCCCACAGATAATTGCACTGTATCTGTCACATTCTCCCTGTCACCCTTCAAATGTTTCCCTGAGCTGAGTCCAGCTCCAATCAGCTGCTCTCCCTAGCCCATCTGCTTTGTTTCCCCGGATTACCATCAGTGATATCCCAAGCCTCTAGAGGTATCCCGTGCTTTGCTGTTGTTCAGAAGTTGCATTAAAACAGATTCAAGCACAGAAAACAACCAAATAACATAGTATTATACTACCCTAGGGGAGAAATATATCATAGGACCCCAGGCAGGATCAGCTTTAAAGTTTTCACATAATCAGTAAAATAGAAGCTGATCTGTTTCTCAGGCTAGAATGCCTCTCTCACGTGTTTACTCCTGCAGTCCCAGCTTTATGCCAAGCTCTCACTGCAGTGTAACTTCTCCTTAAAGCAAGCAGGATGCTGTAGAAGTGAATAGCCTCATTAGTTTTTAGAAGCAACTCGTGATTCTGTAAACTTTTGGCCTTCAATTGCAGAAGACTGAGTTGCAGGATCCAGCAGTGTCCATTCAAGTCTGTTCTCCCCATCCAAATATTCATCCCGCTCCTTCATGTGGTGACTCACGGGCACGTTCGGTTCAATGAGTTGTTTTGAAGCAGCACCAGGGAGTTAACATGCAAGAGAAGCCATGAAATGGTGCTGCAGAACAACTTTTCCGAGGTAAAAGCTGCTTGGGAAATGCAGAGAGAGCTGATGTTGAAATCAGGATAACACACAGATGAGCAAAGTCTGACACCCTCACTGGATGAGTTTGTGCGTGCAGTGTGAGGTTAAAAGTCTGATAAGGAAGAACACTGAATTGTTACCTATGGTTCTTAAACCTAATGTTTGAGGTTTAGAGCAGCCTCTTAAATCTAAAGGTTAAATGAAATTTAGATGAAGTCCTACACCCAAATAGAAGAAAGACAAGGAAACTCTAGGTCAAGGAGACAGCAGAAAAGGAGCTCTTTAATAAAGAAGTAAAACTGAACTATTTTACAGAGATAATATTATCTGAATCTTATAATCATGCTTACCATGAGATTAAATAGAAGTTGCTCCTTATAAATCAATACAGGTATGCATGGCAGAATTTACTACTGGGACTCTAGTGTCAAGAGAAATTCAGATGCTGCCTGGACATATGATTTGCCACGCTTTCCAGCAACATTATTCCTGTCTTTTCTCTAGTAGAGAAAGACCTAACCAATACAGAACAAAAGATATCCTGTAAAACAATAAAGTGCCTTCTCATTTAATAGCATCCAGTAGAAATGATTGAATCTGATTTGGTAATCCATCCAATTCAAGGTTGTTTGAACAGCCACACCACGGCAAGGGGGGAACAGCATGGGAGAATGATTAACTTAATCCTCCTGCCTTGTTTGTTTGATGCTGCCTCACTCCAGTGCGAGTCAATAAAACTTTGAGCACCGACACACACAGCTTCCAGCCCCCTCCAGCTGGGCCAAAATGGGGATTAGCAAGGCTGCCTTTCTCCTTCTGTTCTTTCTCAGCTCAGGTAAGAGTCCTTTGCCTTCTGCTTGCCTAGGTGAGACTGGGGCCAAACGCTTGCAAGCTCCATGTGGTGAAGGTAGGTCTCCAAATCCCTGCGTCACAACTTCCCTGGACGATGATGGATTTGGGGCTTGCGGGCCAGCAAGAGCTGCTGCTGAATGGAGGGAGAGCTGTGGTTGCTCCAGGGTTGTGTTCATTCGAGACCCCAGAATATCAGCAGCCTTGGTGTCTGCATGGGCAACTGATGGCTCCCAGCAAACATTTCCCATGGCCAGAGACGGGGGCACCCTTGGGAAGCAGCCTGTCAAAGGCTTGTGCAAAGGCACGGCTCTCTCTGGTTTCAGCAGCCTTTTATTTCAGGTTTGAGGATTTTTTCTATGTTACTGCCAGCGACTGTGACCCCTATTTTGATTGCTTTAAAATTTGTGAATGCTTGTGCAGAACAGAATCACAAAGGAAAGGAAAGCTTGTTCTACACATTGCAGTTTCAGTCTTTTTGATAACCACATTCTTAACAGTGGCGCTTTCATTCCATGTGATAGGGAGAGCAAATCTGATCCGCGTTATTTTCTGCAATATTTTTGGTATGAAAAGATATTTTTGTGGAAGATGGTATAAAAAATTTCGACACACAAGAACTGAATAGGATTCTTTAGATATATCTATATGGGTTTCATTTATATGGATTTTATCTGTCCTAAAAACCTTAAAATCCAATGAACTATGAGATTCAGATCACACATCTTCTTGCAGGCCTCCATTTAACTGCACAGTATGTTTGTGATTACAGTAAAAAATACAGCTATGAGTGTGCTAATGCATATATAAAGATGCAATAAAATGAAGAAACATTTTACATGTGTAGTTTGAAACCATGAGAAAAGGTAACAGGTAGTAAAATGTATGGGTAGATTTTAGCTGGAAATAGTAAAGACATGCCCCAGCATAAAAAAAAATCTGATATTTAATGCTAAGAATTTTTATCTAAGTTTAAATTCTAGTTTTTATGCTTTGTTTTTGCAAATGAACAGCCTCAGACAAATCAAATACCTTCCTCAATTAAGTAAGAATTTTACATGGGGGAGAAAAATATACCATTTGGGCTTTTATCTGAAATACTATACTTTTGTTTGCAAATCCTTTATCAAATGGTAGTAAATATTAGCATTTCTGAATAAGATAGTTATACATCTTTCTGAGACTGTAAAATATCATAGATATAGGGAAAATGGTAGCTAGAAAATGTACTGCATTTTTATTCAGATTGCATATTTTCCTTTTTTTCTTTATGTGTTATGCTGTGCTACACGAATAGAACAGAAAAGGGGGAAAATATTTTTGTGACCCAAATTAATGGTGACCCTGTCAATATTTCTAAAATAAAATGCTGTAATAATAATGACAATAGTATTGCAAAATGTCAAAAAAGAACAGAAATAAGTTTGCATGGAAGCTGTACCATAATAAGAATTCTTTACTTGTTTTTCTTTTCCTTGTGGAGAGCATTGCAGCATCCCTACACTGTTGTCTTAACCTAGTTTAAAATTTCCTCTCAAAACACATTTCTTCTCAATGTTTTTGTTTTGAAATAACTAGTGGAATCAATGATTCCTCTGCCTGTCAAATGAAATGTCATTGTATTCTTTTTCACATATTCTTTTCTTTTCCAGCAGCTCTCCTTTTATTCCATGCCTACTGTTAAAGTAACTGTCCATCCTTAGGGATGAGCTCTTCCCTCTTACATGCAGAAAAACCCCTGCAGTAACTTCTCTGCTTTTGCAATTGTATGAGAGGAAGCATAATTTGGCTTTTATCCCTGTTTAATCAGCTTCAACTTGTAGATGCCAAATGATCTTTAAGAAAATACGCAATTGCAGGTTGAGCTACCTCTCAGGTTATTTAATACCAGGATGCGTATAAGCCTGCTTCACACTAAAGAGAGTTGCTCAGGAAAGGCAGGAGCTGTTGCCTTTCTCAGCTGGAAAGACACCACTGAACAACTCGGTGAAGCCCCTGGTCACAGGCCATGGGTCTGAGTGGGACAAGGAGGCTTTTTGTCCCTGCTGCTGGCTTTGGGCCGTGGCTGAGACAGACAGGGGACAGAGAAAGTGAAGAAGTTCTGATCTGCAGCACGGCTGTTATTCCCGCGATGCCAGTCACGGTCTGGTTCGTCCCCTGTCTGCCTTTGATTCAGCAATTGCGTAAGGCAAGGCACAAAACCACAGCAGGACTGAGATGTCCTGCAGTGACCAGGGGCCAGGGTGTCTGTCAGGGGTTGAAACCCTACAGGACAGGTAGCTCCCATAGCCAAATGTTCATCAGAAGAGTCATATGCTCCTCTGATAAAGAAACTGTAAAACTCGCCGGACTCGTGCAACTCCATGACCCTGCAGCTGGAAGTCGTGAAAGTCACGGTGCTGTGCACTAATTCAGAGATTGCATAGTAACAGGAAAATACTAAATGACAAAGTCCTTTCCAAGGGGGACTGTTCTTGAGCATTTTTTGAGTTTACCACATTAAACACAGCTGTACGTTTTAATATCCTCTGTGTTTGACAGGCAGCTGTAGCCCAGAAGTTGTCAGGTGAATTTATTTACTAGTTTAGGGTTGTGTGTTAATTCATTGTGATGGAGGGCAACAACTGCTGCCTTGATTATTAAGTAAGTTCACTACTGGGTTATTACAAAACTGCCAAAGTGAACATCTGACAACCCCAGTGACTGAGGATGGTTTGTTTCCTGGAAGAGTAGGAGCCTTTGAAAAGAGGTGACTGATAAATCTGAAGTCATTCTATGTGGATAGATGGACAGCAGTGGACAAACTTTGTTTCACATCTTTCTTGAGTCCCATTTCTCCACTTTGTCCAAAGTATGAGTGGCCAATATTTTCTTTCTGAAACACCTCACTTTTTCTTGCTCCTTTGGTCATTTGCTGTGCTCCCATTGCTTTATACCATAGGTCTATGTTACTTGTTATGACTTTCAGTATGATACAAAGCACTGTCCAAGCCCTTTCTCTGTCCTGCCTTACCCTGGGTTTTCAGTGATGCTACCTTTTATCATACCCGGAAGGCATTTTTGATTTACCCACATTTGTCACCATTAACCCGATTATTCCAGCAATTAAATGATGATGCTGCACGACTAGGCGACCAAGAATTTAACATGAGAGTTTCAAATAAACCCAATTGTCGTTCCCGTTTTCACTCCTTTCTCTCCTTTCCCTTTTAGCACAAGGAAGCATCCTAGACCGCTATGTGAGAACAGAGGGAGCTTGGTTGCTCAACCCAAAGAAGGAAGTTTATAGAGCAAATAGTGAAGAAGAATGTGCAGAGAAATGTGAAAATGAAGAAAAGTTCGCCTGCAGGTAATTTTCACTGGTTCCCACATACATCTTTTCTTGCAGGTGATGGAACAATAGGCCTTTTTTAGCAGCAGTCTGAAGGGCTTCCTTATGACTATGTGTGGGCTTGGGGTTTGCTGGAAAAACAGAGAATATGTAGAAACAGAATGCCTGGGGCATAGAGATGAAGACAGAAGAAATAGAGAAATTAAGAAAGTTATGTTGAATTTTTATTGAAAAACTTTATGATATTTTGATGCACAGCTTGACACACTGCAAACCAACTTGACATGGTTTTATCAAGACTCTTGCACTCCTTCTGCAACAAGGAGTCACAATTCATTTCTTGGAAATTTAGGACAGCAATAATGGTATTGCTTATGTTCATTGTGTTGGCTATCTTGCAGATCAATCAATTATTCTGAACTTTACTAGGATTTGCACTTAGGTAATTTCTACTTACTTCGAGAAAGAGACGGCCACCTAAACCTTCATGATCCTAAACCCTACTTTCAGCCAAGCCCTCTCTCTACACTTGCATTAACCAGGCTCCAGTGGCTAGAAAGCACAGTGTTGATGAGTCTGTGCCATTGGTCTTTGCTCAGGCTTCTGCTCCAGTGGAGCCTATTGCTCGGAGCCAAAGGCTTCTGGATCTCCTGCGCCAAAGCCTCGGAGCCCATTGAGCTCCAGCGGTATAGCAGGAAACTGGGGCAGTGAGGAGAGAGATCCATTACTGCGGTGGGAGGCAATCTGCACATGTGGGGCAGAGGGGTTTTCTCTTCCAGTCTTCAGAAGATCTTGATCTACCACTTCTGCAGCAGACCTTTTTGAACTCAGCAGACTGATTGTCTGCAGTGTTGTTTCAAGCACTTGGTTCTGCTTAATGCTTTTATTCAAGTCAGGGATACACTTGTGCTGGCTTCTTAAATGTGTTTTGTAACTTTGTGTTTTAACTCAAAAGGGAAAATGGGACTTATTTTAAAAAGGTGTAACCCTGAAGGGTGAGGGGGGTCTGCTGAGTGTGTGAAGTACCACCAATTCCCTTTGAGCCAGCTTCGCTCTGAAAACCACAAAGAGGGCACAGCTTCAGTAGCATGTGGTTCAGGAGGGTAGGGAGGAAGGCAGCAAGGTCAAGTCTATATATTCAGATTATATATTTACAGTTTACAGGGAACTAATGTTCCCTTTTGAGTCATATTCAGACACACTATCATTCCTTAGCTTCTGTCCTGGGGTCTAAGCCTACCATTCCCTGGCACTGGAATAACATCAGGTTATTGCCTCCTTATTTAATCATGTGAGCTTTGTCACAATCAAGCCAGAACAGGTGCTATCTGGCAGGAAGGATTTGAAGGAAGAAAGGTGAACGTTAAGCAGAGCTTAAGACCAGGCCAGCACTGCAGCATCCTCACATTAATGCTTCAGACCAATCTGCTCAGATCAATGCTTCAGACTTGTTATCCCACCTTAGAGGTGGATTGGGCTATGCTCCTTAGTTACTTCCCTCCTTTCAAATTTAACATTACTGACAGCTTAATTGGCTTAACTGGGGGCAACAGCCCCGCTGTAGTTTTGACCCAGGACAAGCAGCACTTTCCACACCAGTCATGGATGTGGTTGCCAGCAATTGGTTGCCAGTGCAGATGTGATCCCTCTCCTTTGGGAAGAGGCTGTGTGAATTTACAAGCACAGGCACACTGGGGCCATGCCACCTGGTCGCAGGGCTGCAGAATGTGCTTGGTCAGTATTTGCTTTCCTGGTATGGATCTACCCAGTGAATGCCATGCTGCTGTTGCTCTTTTCCTGGTTCAGAAGAGCCGGATGTAGGAATTGCTTATCCTCTCAGAAGGTTTCCTTAGATGTTATTCTAAAGGCTACGCCATCTGCTTCAGTTTTGCAGCTTACAGTGTAGGCACTTGCTGAAAAGACAAAAGGCTGTCTTCAAAAGTGCTTGCACTGCTTCATGTACAAAGATTCAGAACAGTTATCACAAAATAATTTAAGGTCCTGGACTGTGTTTTACCTGCTCTTTGGTAACTGCTGCATACTGTGGAATGTCCCACTCCTTGAATGACCACTAATAGTTCTGAAATAAGGTCAAGGTGCCTTGTGCCTATATCCCCTTCAGCACAGTCTCTTGAATCTCTAGCAGGTTATAAACATTTTATCCCTTGTCATAATTTGTTCTTGTAGCTCCATTTCAACCTAAGTTTGATATGAGCATTAGAAGTGAAAATCACCCCTGAAAATGTGAGCTCAGTTTCTCAGTGTTAAATATTGCTGAATTATAATGCTTGATAAAATGACAACAGAATGCTCAAAAATGTCTTCAGGAAAATAAGCATACATCCAGCGACTGTTTCTAACATTGCTCTCTCCTCCTAATTTCAACAGGGCCTTCTTATTTACCAGTAAAGACCAACAGTGTTTAACATTGACTGAGAACACCAAAACAGCAATGATATTCAGAAGAGCAAATTCAGTTCTTTATGAGAAAAGAAGTATGTCTATGTCTTTTTTATATTGTTGGAATGTGCTTCAGATGAAAAGGATATATTTTTATAATATTTGTATATAGCTATATGATGTTCGTATTCTTCAGTTAATGAGTTTTGTGACATTTTTATCCTGTTCTTATTTTTATGGCATAATTAATTGACATGGTGAATTTTTGTATTCTGCTTTTGTACATCTTGTATTTATGAATATATTTGTCATAGATGAGAATTATTTGACAGAAATAGTCTCTAATTCTTTCTGAAAATCGGAAGTGTGTCTCTGAGAAATGTCAGCCATCCAATTTTTTATCCTGTTTCAAAAATTATCGCCTTATTCCTGATGGAAGGAAACAATTGTGTTTTTAGACTATTTTTGAATTACATTATTGAGCATGGGGCTCTTGCTATGTACAGGGAAGAAGGCATGTGGTTTATTTTTAATGTAAAATAAATTTCAGTGTCCTGTTCCCTGACTTTAATAATACATAAGAGAGAAAATATCTCCTTAGGGATCATTCATATATAAGATAATGTGGTAAACTCTGAAGAGAATTACTTCTGTTCTGTGTTAAATGACTTCATGAACACTGTCTTTGACCATTTGCTGATTTGTAACTTTGAAAAAAAATATTAATACATTTGGAAATATTCAGAAATTCGAAACTATATTAATTCAATACTTTGATCTTCTTCAACAAAGAAAGGTGCATCAAAAGCTAAAACGAACCAGGTTCTCAGCTGCTGAAGTGGTTTTGATGGGCCAGTTTCTAAGCAAAAGGCAAGAATCATAATACTTGACAGTAAACACCCATGAGCTCTGGAGAGCTGCATCTTTACTCCTCTGTCAATCTGCCCTTATCCCTCCCTGTGGGGTAAGACAATGCTGTGTGTATAGCAGCTGCAAGGAGATTTTAGTAGTTCAACAGCTGTAGCTGGATTGCAGCTGAACATCCAAATGAGATTTTATTCAGCCATTGTGGATATAAGGAAGTAATTTTTCACAGAAGGGTAGGTGGGCACTGGACATTGCCCAGGGAGGCTGTGGAGCCTTCACTCTTGCAGATATTGACTGGACAAACCTCTGAGCAGTCTCATGCACCTTAGAACCTGAATGTGCTGTTTCTGGGGCTATAGACCAAAGACCATTGAGGATCCTTTTCAAGCTAGTATTTTCTGAAGCCTATGGCCAGCTGCATTTTTTCTCTAGGTAATTTAATGTTTAGAACATTAGCTCTTTCATTATACACAGAAGCAGGTAGGAATTTCCATAAATCATGTTGGAGTAACACCAAGAAATCTTCTGAAGTTACTATTTAGAAGGAAAATTGAGTGGATCAATTAAGAAGTAACAAAGCTAAAAGACTGAATTAGTTGTATGTAAATAATTGTATTGGTTTTGCTTGCTGTGATCAGGAGTTAGACTGTGATTTTAGTTTATTTTTGAGACATCCCTTGGATTTACTGAGGCTAGAACCTGGTCCTGCAGTACTCACTGAGGATTTGTTACTACATGTTTTGAGGCCATAGACACATGTTTTAGTTTCTTGAAAAAACAGAACAACACCACTAAGAGTGTGAAAAACTGTTGTTTGACACAACCAAAATTTCCAAAAATTGCACCTCTGCCTGCAGAAACCGAAAGATGGGCCTTGGTATCATAAACATCAAAAACACAGCCTATTGTGTATGTGTCAGATGGTTTCTGTGTTGCTCATCTTTTTATTTGCAGTACTTTTTCAGTCAAAGCAATTACTTAGTGAGACCTAGTTGCTTTTTGCATTCGAAGAAAAGGGTGACAATTAGTACAAAACTGACAGGTTCATAGAAAGTTATGTTTTCTATAGTATGTGCTATAAAAGAGAAAGTTAATCTTCTCTGACTTATAGTAAAAGTAATAAGAATTGAAGCTGCGTTTGGGAATTGTTACCTACATATCTTTTTGGAAACAGTTAACCCAAGGGACACAGGTTGAGTTTAGGGATCAAAGTTAGTCATTTGTCATCCGAAAGAAAAAGCCCTAAAGGTTATATAAACGGTCAAAAGTTTACACAAACAAAAAGAGTCAGCACTTGACTGATTCAATGTTCGGTAATTGAGGGGTTTAATGTTATTTTATTGCAAAATTGTTTGAGGGATCCAAATGGCTTCCAGCTAAAGTTTTTAGAGTAAACTTGCCTCTATACATACATGGAAATAAAAGCATGCCTAAAGGCACATCTATGAATTCAGGTCTAAACTATCAGCCCTCAGAAAAGCTGAACCACATTTTGGATTCAAATATTAGTCCTTTTCACTTTAGGCAAGACAGATCTATGTAAAATGGCATTATTTCTTTGGGTTTCTGTTAATCTTCCTCTTGTATGTCAGCCTTGTTATAGCTTTGATGCTGAGAAAAACTGTAGCAAAACTGGGTCTCTACAAGTACTTGGTTTGGACACTACTTAAAGACACTGAGACAAACCAGGTCACAACCAAAAACACAGATTGCTTCCCTAAGGAAATGTTAAATGAGTTTCCTACTTAGTTTTCCGAGCCAAGGACACGCTGCCTGACAGTGACTGTCCCTAAACTGCAGATACAGAAGCTCTGAGGGAATGTGCCAAGATCTGCGTTCCTTCAGCTGTGCCTTGGAAGAGATGCCCCTTGCAAGCCATCTCTCCCCTCGCAGCCACCAGTTCTGTGCTAGGCAAGGTGATTGCCCAGGTCTCCCAGGAAAATCTTGGAGTCTGCAGTGGGGTTGTGGTTGCTCCCACCTCCTGGGAAAAAAAATTGCAACACTGAGCTTTCAGTTCTCCTTTAATTTAATGATTAGTAATTTCAAACATCTTATGTTTTAAGACTACTAACCCCACACTTGATCAGCATTAAAATTCGCTTTTTTCTTATACAAAGACAGGATTTCATCTCTAATTCTTTCAGTCCTTATTTTTCTATTTTTCATGAAAGCACTATTAAGTTCCAAAATATAAGAGTGCAAAGGTATATATAATACACACATTCAACCAACTATCCATTTTATGTTGAACAGCAGAAAGTCATTGTTTCGGCATATCATAAATTAATTAAATTTCATTCATCACATGGTGAGCTTTAATGAAAAAATATCATCTGAATTTAAATAAACCTCCAAAAAATTGGTTATTTAAACTGGTAAAATAGTATATGTGTGCATCTGTGAAACTGTCTTCTTGTCTTCAGCTGAATTCAGGTGACTGTCTTTAAAGATTTGATTTTAATTACTGTGCATAACTATAATAATAGGAGGAAAGAAAAAGAGGTTGTGTTTCTATTTTGTTGTAGTATCTATTTAATGGTTAAAAGCATATTTTATTATTTAAATCTACTATGGCATGTTCCCAAAATAACTGGGTTGTGTTACACTTATTTCTCTGGAATTCTGGTGTGGAACTTTTTTGCTTTCACATACATTATTCAGTCCTAATTAAGTCAACTTACACATCAGCTAACTAGTGGGTTTTTACGAAGTGAACTGTCTAGTGTTGAGAACATAAGAAGGTCAAAATGTAAATCAAATATATTTAAGTGTGTTAGCATGAAAATGGATTTTGCATATGTTAGAATCCAATGGATATGTCATGATACTGATTAAGCACGTATCATTTCAGTTTATCTTCTAGAATGCAAGGAGGGAAAAGGAGTGGATTACAGAGGAACAGAAGCCAAAACTCGGAAAGGTGTGCGGTGCCAGAACTGGGCTGATAATGAGCCACACAAACCAAAGTAAGGTCTTTTTGTATCTGTTTGTATGTTTGTCTAAAATTTTGTCAAGCCATACATATGTGCTAAGTAGTCTTGTAAGCAATTTGTTTGGTGTTAAAAATCTTCTAAAATATTTTTCTACACCTATTTAAAAGAAGATCATTATCTAATCTGAGGTGTAATTCAAAGACCTCCAAGTAGTGCCTTCCAAGTGAGACCATGATCAGTAGAGACACTGTCAGCCTTGGCAGTCCCATTTGAATTTTATGATCTTTACATGAGCAGAACACTAGACAGGGAAACATCTAGTTCTGCTGAAATCAGAATTTTTCCGTAATCTCACTAGAGCAAGAACTTCTTCTCTTGGCCAAAGGTATAAATGTGGCAGATGAGATCGAAGTGCATCATTTTATCAGTGAATCCACAATTAACAAGGCAATATTTCTTGTATTTAATAAAAAATACCTAAGTGGGTTTATTTAGTAACCTTCAATTCAGAAGTTATAGCATTCTATAGTTATAGCTATAGCTATAGAATTTATAGCCCAGCTTACAGAGGGCTCTCACATTTCAGCCAATATGTTCCCATTGCGTCTCCCAGGAAACACATCCCAGAGGAAGCAGTTCACTACGTGCTACATCGTACCTTGACCGAGCAATAACTGCTGGAAACCAATAGCTAAAGTAAATGCAAGTATTAAAGGCATGGCTGGCCTTAGAGGCACCATATTTCCTGAAGTCTATCGTTGTAGCATTTCTGATGTTTCAGTAATGGCACACCGTAACCATTAGGAGCCCTCTAAAGACTAACATCTACAAGATGGTCCTCAGATAAAGATTTCATTTTTAGAGTCCTCAGATGAACAGTTGGGACACTTTCCTTATTCTGTAATCCTGTTCAATTCTGTTCCAGTTACACACCTGAAAAATATCCCAATGCAGGACTGGAGGAAAACTACTGCAGAAATCCTGACAAGGATGAAAAGGGACCCTGGTGTTACACAACAGATCCTGATACCAGATTTGACTACTGTAACATCCCTGAGTGTGAAGGTCAGGACACCCATGCTGACTTCTTTCCATTTTTTGCAAGATGTGTTCAAGAATGTGAAGTTATTAAAATACTTTTATTTTCAATTGAGCATTTGTTTCAAACATTGAATTTCAAACACGAAACTTTCCAAAACATTTTCAACATCAACAAGGAAGATATCAAAAGACCCTGCAAACAGCTATATAAAGTCGTTTTTTTTCCCCTAGATAAAAAATGGCATATGGGTGTGTTTGCATATCCTAAACTTAGAATTGAACCAAATGACAGTTGCTAGTGCAAAACTCAATAAAATGGGACAGTAGCAAAGCACAGATTTTAAATTATATCTTAATAGATTCAATTTATCTCTTTTAAAACCCGTAGTCTATAATGTTGGTTTGGGTTTTTTTAATGGAAAACTACGAATGTAATCAACTAGTTCAAGTCATCTTCCCAAGGAAAACAAGCTTTTACTTTGCCAAAAAAATGACTGTACTTCAGCCTTGTGCTCTGACCAGGCTCTTGATCTTCATGTGAGATGAGTGGGAGTGTTTATGGACCAGTTCATCAGGGGCTTTCTGTCTCTCTTGTCTTTATTCTGCCTTTTTCCTACAGTAGAGTGCATGCACTGCAGTGGAGAAAACTACCGTGGAGCAGTTGCAACAACTGTGTCTGGGCTTGAGTGCCAGCGCTGGGACTCCCAGCAACCTCACTCTCACGGATACCTCCCGGAAAAGTGAGTCAGGTTCTGTGATGGTCTGTTTATCATCAGTGGTTGGCTGAAGACCACCCTGCACCAGACAGGATAGTTGTTACAGCTATTAGTAACGTATCTTAAAACTTATTTTTCTGGTTCAGTTTTCCAGAGAAGGATCTGAAGAATAATTATTGTCGTAATCCTGATGGTGAACCACGGCCTTGGTGTTTCACTACCAGTCCAACTAAACGCTGGGAATATTGTGACATTCCTCGTTGCAGTGAGTCTGACTTCTAGACTTCTTCCAGTCAGAGTGGTGCAAGGATCTAGAACACACAGAAGAGGTCCCAAAGATAAAGAAAAGTATATAAGAGAGCTGAATTTTCTCTCAAAGAAAAAAATTATTCATTTTGAAATGAGCCTCTTGATAGCTTTATTGAGGCTAGACATTTCAGTCAGAGGCATTCTAATGGTTTTGTCTGGAGCACATCTCCCTTCCTTGGTGAGATTTTCTATGACCAGGCATTTCTGGTGTTTCTTCTGATGTTCCTATCTTGATGCCAAGCAGTTTCACTCTTCCTGAAAATACCGTGGCTTTTGTTTTACTCTTCCAAATCAATTCTCCACCTTTTCAGTTTCCTTTTCCCCTAAAGGCCTGTCCTTGCCATTATACTTTTCCTTGGGACTTCTCACCAGACCTCATCCTTGCTGTCTCTCACCACTTAGAGTATGTCTATTTGACACATGCATCTGTATGTATCACTGATGGGCCTGAGTCTTTCAGCCCAGTTTTCTTCACAGTATTGCCACTTGCTCACTTTCCAGCTCTGTTCTGATGAGGCTGCTTGCATTTCCGTGTCCTGACTTTTGTATCTTGCATTGTTTCCTGGCTGTTGTAAAGGGGCAGATGCAAATGCCCTTCTGGCAGCCTGACTGCTTGTGGAGAAGTTGAAATTAGTGAAACAAAAGTTAAGAAAGATATCTTTAGATCTTTCCTCTGCCGTTCAGACTTTTCAAATATTTTGATGTTTAGAACTTACCTGCAAAGAAATCTGAAAAGCCCACTTAATTATAAAGTTCAGAGTGGTTTGTTGGTTTCGTTTTTTCCTCTATCTAGGAGGCACTGATTAATTTCAGTTCCTTTTTCTGTAACAGCAACACCCCCACCACCTCCTGCACCAGGACGTCAGTGTCTCTCAGGAAGAGGAGAAGACTATCGAGGCACAATATCTGTTACTGAATTGGGAAATACCTGTCAGCACTGGAGTTCTCAGTCTCCCCACAGACACGCTCGCACTCCTGAGAACTATCCCTGCCAGTAAGTGAAACCCTTCTCTTATTCAGTGTCCATGAGAAATACCAAGTCTCAAAATTACTTCAGTTTCCTTCATCTACATTGCAGAGTTCTTCAGTTACACAAGCATTCATCATCTGCTGGAACTAGTGTTTTCAAATTTTTCGTACATTTCTTTTTATTGACTTCTTTCTTCTTGAATACTGATGTCTCCTCTTCTGACTTTCAAGCTCTGCTTGATTGACTTTTTCCCTCCTTTCATCCTTTTGCTGTACGGTTGCTCAGATGAAACCATGTGGAGTAAGAAAGCTACAATTACAGTATTTGCTTGGGGCTAGGTTCTTTCTCCCTAGATTCTTTGTACTGTGCTGCTCTTGGCCCCAAAGTGCTACAACCTCTTAATTCATCCATCAGTCGAGCAGGTGTCTGGTTTAGCACATCTGAACCACCAGTGAATTGCAGTAATTTATGTAAGAGATGGCATCAGTAAATGAGAGCAGCGTTACCTACCAGTAAATACAACAGTAACCTAGGCAGCAAGAGATTCTCGTTTTGTTCATAACCCTTAACGGATTTCCATGAGAGACTTTGATCAGTCAAGTTTTCTGTTTTAGGAGCCTGGATGAGAACTACTGCAGAAATCCCGATGGTGAGAAGAGGCCATGGTGTTATACCACCAACACAACCGCCCGGTGGGAATATTGCAACATCCCCTCCTGTGATAGTACCAAGCCAGAGGCCCCTGGTAAGAACAGGAGAGAACTGGAAGTGAAGGGTCATCATGGCTTATTTTGAAAAATCTTGTGTGGCTCTGCTCAGTTGCATTGTTGCTGTCACTGCCGGCATTGCCATGTCTAGTTGAACTCCTGGGTCTGATGTGGAGGCCAGGCTGGTGTGTTCAGTCTGGTAGCTAAGTGTAGAAGGTTTTAAGTCAGCTACTGACTCAGATCAGAAATATTGCAGTAACAGAGGTCTTTTTGTTTTGCCAAGTGGTGGTTACCTCCAATTCTAAACTTTTGAATGCTCCATGGAAAAGTTAGTTAGCTCTACATGCCAGTTCCTTAAGAACTGAATCTGAAGCAAAAGCTAAGATAATTAAAGAGCACTGAACCAAGAATCCATAGAAAACAATGAGAAGAAAACTCTCCTTACACAAGGTAGTCTTGTTCCACACATATGTCCATGGCAAAGATGGGCAAATTTTGATCCAGATGTTAATTATTTGTCTTGTTAGCTGAGATAAATCCCCATGCATAATAGCAAAATTTATGTACAAGTGCTTTTAATCTAGCATATCATGAAACTTTTGCAAACATCTTTTGAAATCTTCCTTTTGATCTACTGTCTGAGAAGGATTCTCTTCCAGAGAGTGTGCTGTGGTGGTCAATGAAACACTCTGGCTTGTTGTTTTCTGTTGTCTTTCTATGCTCAAGTATAAATGCCAAAGTATTAAGATGCAAGAGATTGGTTTCTGTTATTCACTACAGCTGTTGATGTGCCTGAGCAGGCTCAAGTTACTGAAGAGTGCTATCAGGGCAATGGGGTGACTTACCGTGGTACAGCTTCTTTCACTGTCACGGGCAAGAAATGTCAAGCCTGGAGCTCCATGTCGCCTCACCGGCACAACAAAACAGCAGAGAACTTCCCAAATGCGTATGTGTATTTCCCATTTCCGTGTTTCGCTGGACAATGATTGTTCATGAACTTGTTTTGATTTGCATCATCATTGCACAACAATGATTATAAAGCTGGGATGGAAATGTGCTTGATAAAAAGAATCCCTTCCTTTTCTTCTTTTTTTATCATGGAAATATTTTTTATTAACTTCATCTTGAAAGTAACCACAGTTGTCACTATTATACTTTAGACTAATTAACTGTGTGTTTCTGCATTGCTTCTAAAGCAGTTAATAGTTATAATGAATTTTCCCTTATGCTGAAATGGACTCTTTCTATATATGAATTTATTAATGGGTTTAAGTCTTTTCTTCCTGGACTGCGTGTCATTAGAGCTTTGAGGAAGGGATAGGTTGTTTTCTTATTCCTGATACTTATAATTTATTTTTTGCAAAATGAAAAAAGCTATTCCTTTTTAAAAGCTATTACTGTATTTGAAAAAAATAAAATAAATTATATCTTTGCTATTCATGTATGAATTTACTTCTCTGGATTTTTAAATTATATTCTTCTGTAAGTGTTAATCAGTGAATAACTATTTGGCATATTTAAATATTCTGTGAATGTGTCGTGATTTCTTTCTGCTGGAAAAACAATTTCAACTGGCCATGACAGAATGCACATGATAAATGATATATGCTAACTCTGTAGCAGATCTGCTTTCTAAAATGTTCTTTTGAGCTCTCCCCAGAGCAGTGGCATGGAGAGTAATATAATATGTTTGCATTTGTAGGGATCTGAGCCAAAATTACTGCAGAAACCCAGATGCCGACAGCCGTCCATGGTGCTACACCACTGACCCCAGTGTGAGGTGGGAGTATTGTGACCTGAAGAAGTGCGATGGCCAAGGGCTACAGACTGTACCTAAGCCTCCTCAGACAACATTGGAAACAAACCCTGGTGAGAATACTTTCAGCTTTCCCAGAAATGCTCATAATCAGCAAGCTGGTTTTTATGGAAGTATCTTCAAGAATTTAATCAGCATGAAATACAGGAAACTCTAATTAATTACAGAATTTAATATAGTATTGTATCCACTCTCTTCATTTTCTGAGCATTTTTGTAGAATTTTATAGCGTGGTTTCTGCATTAGACTTTAGACTAATAGCACATCTTTTATCTGCTACATCTGACAATATTGGAAACACGAAGAAGAGGATGGGTGCTAGTCTCCACACTACTGTGGGAGGGCAACTAATAATGACAGAAAATGCAGCAGTGATGGCATTTTGCTGGCAACTTCTCCAGAAAGTCTTTTCCTGTGCCATGCATTCACATTCCTGTGCTATGCTTTCCATTTCCCATCAGAGGACAGCTGGCTTTTTTTGATTCAGTTGAGATGCAACTCTTTTATGCAGTCAACGGTTAGAGTACTGCAGCTTTCTTTTTTTAATTATTTTTCTTGCTATGACACATTTCGCTGGTTAGAAGGATAATAATTTTAGCAGAGCATGTGTTACTGCTTTTTACCTACTGTAAAATGGGGCAATGGACAGATATCAGTGTCTGCAAGGAAAACACTTTGAGTGCATGGTCATTTTAGTCCTGATTTCTGGAGTCATGAAGGATCAACTGAATGGAAGCTTCTTTGATTTATGACTTTTGTGATCATGAAGAAAATTCTCAGAATACAAGGCAATTAAAATGTCATTGTTAGTCATCATTGACACTATGTATCCCTTCTTTCCTTGTCTACATATTGTGTAGGACTTGCAAATTGTAGTAGTGTTTCCTCAAATTTCTCTCTGCTTCACCACCATCACATACTAATGTGGGCCAACAGCTCACAGCTAACAACCATTTCCTTTTCTTCACTTTTCACAGACTGCATTAATGAAAATGGTGTAGACTACCGTGGCACAGTGGCAAAAACTGCAAGGGGCAGGACTTGTCAAGAGTGGAGTTCTCAGAAACCTCATAGTCACGACTATTTCACTCCCACAACTCATCCAAGAGCAGGCCTGGAAAAAAATGTAAGCAACTGTTCATTCGATGCTTGTTGTCATTGAGCTTTGTCTGTCTTTTTCAGGGTCCCTCAGTGAGCATTTTGTGACAGGTCTTTGTTAATTAATTTCTTTTCTTCAGTTCAGTCTAAAAACCTGATCATGATAATTCTTGCTGACATGACTAATCTGTACTTCTGTGGAACACAGAGACACCCAGAAGCTCTATTGAATGCTTCTGCTGCACAGCCAAGGGGCTTCAGATGGCTACTTGCTTCTGCTCACTACTGAGGACTAACCAGAGTTGGTCTGTGGGCAGCACCTTTGTCTCCTCTGACAGGAAGCACACCTGGGGTCATAGGTTTCCGTAGTACCAGGGAGAGGTGAGATGGTGATGAATCTGATGTTCAGTGCAAGTTCCTTGAGATATATAGCTGATGGATTGTAGCCCCCCCCATCCCCTAGTAACTCCCCTTCAGCCCTCCATCTTCTGCCACAGCCCATTATTCAGGGCTATACATGTACCTGACCATCCTGTAAGGCAATCTCCTTCTCTATCCTTCATCTCCCTAGTCCTGACAAATGTACTCATCATCAGTTCTTTAGACTTGTAGTGTCCCATATACAATATTTTCCTAATTTGTGACAAGCTTTGTATGTGATAAAAAGAGCTTGTTTGATGTTGCCAGCCTAAACTATTTTTTTACCAGGTAGATGGCTTTAGCACTTGCTTTAGTCAATTGTTTGGTGGCATCACATACCCTGTATTGAATTCCAGCTCGGAGTGGGGAAACTCCTTCTAAAAAGTTGCCTGCCATAAATTCTTGGTTCTTGCATTTGTCAGGGGCTCTTGGTAGCAAATATTTTCTCCTTTTTTCTAACACCTGGGATATATCTCAGGATAGGGAAGGGAACTAGAAAAGATACCTGGTAACATGCAGTAGTGTGAGGTGTCTGTGCTGAGCAGAGATCATTATGCCCAGGAAAAACCTAGAGAGTGATTCAGCTAACCAGCACCCACATGAGGGTGAACACTGCAGCCCTGCATCACCACAGGCATCACCAGGTTGTGTAAGAACAGCTTACACAATACTCACTTGTCCCTGAGTCACGCAGCCAGAGTGGATGCGAAAAGACCTCAGGACTGATTCTTCTACTCCTATTAACTGCAGTGAAAGCAGGAGTAGATATTTTCTGTGCTTTAGAAAGCTTCATCCAAGGTCAAGATCTCCTGCATTTTCAGACCTCAGAAATCCAAGGTTGCCCTAGTGGAGCTTACTGCCTGAAGAAAGTTGAAGAAATCTGGTTTTTATTATCCTTTTCCAGACTCACAGAGCAACTGGAAAAATGAAACAAATTCTGACAAAAGGAATTGGAAATCACTTGTAAGAAAGGAAATATAAAAATGTTTCCCAAATTTAATTTTCTTTTATTTGGAAACTTTAATTGGTTGGCTTTTTATTCCCTGGTTAATAGCAGGTGTCTTTATTCTTTGTTACAGTATTGCAGGAATCCTGATGGAGATGTGAATGGACCTTGGTGCTACACAACAGACCCGAGAAAAGCGTGGGAGTACTGTGACATTCCCAAGTGCCGTAATTATTCCTTAAAAGACTAGTGTCTCCCTTTCCCTTACTTGTGCTTAGAAGGAGAACATGTACCTTTTTATAACAACTGGAGAATAATTGGTGATTAGTCTGAAAGACTGATCTAAGTGCAATAGCATTAGATTAGAAATTAGGGATCTTGGGAAGTGATGCTCAAGGTCTCTGTCTGAAGTCCTAAGATTGGTCTTCCATGAAAGCCCCAAATGCCCCGTAAGATATGGAGCCCACTAAAGCTCATGGGGTTTTGCCATGTGTTTCAAAATGGGCCATTCCAGCAGAAATTTTCCCTACTCCTGCCTAATCTCCTGGCATAACTGTGTGTGGCCTTGCTGAACAAGGCATGCTCTTATCCCAGCAAAATTTTTGCGCTCCCTGCTCATGTGTCTCTGGTTCTGTTCTGGATGACAACCAGATTGTCCCTCCTCTGGTATTGTACCGTATCTGATGTCTGCAAAGTGCATCTGACCCCAAATATTCAACAAGATGCCCTTTGTCTTTGTTAGTTGTGATCAAGCCATTTGGTGCTCTAAATGAGCTGATGCAACAAAAGTGTACAATGATAAAGTTTTATAACATTTTGGTTTCCAGTCCTTTCATGTCTGTCAACAACAAAAACTATGCTAAGGAAGAGAGTTAGCTCTCAAAAGAAGAGTGACATTCTTGCTGCTTTTCCCTCTCAGAGGTGAACAGAAGAAAATGTGCTCAGATCAAAACCCAGATCAAAACTCAGATCAAATGGAGCAAACAAGAAAAATAAAGTTGTTCTATACACACTGTAGCTGTGAAAGTAGTACTGCAGTGAACATGTTGGGCTGGGACTCTTAAGGAAAAAAACTACATTTTCACATGACTATTGTATTCAATTTTGATGATCCATTTCTTCTTTAAATTAATACTCATTTTTTGTTGAGGTGTTAATCTAAAGAACAGAGGAAGCATGGCTTTTGCCTTTAATTGCATTACTTAGCTCTTTTTGCTGACAAAATTCTAAATTCTGTGTTGGTAAGAGTCAGTTCACCAAGGCCAAATAAGAACTACCTTTTTTAATAACTCAGAGACATCTGAAGTGCCAAATGATCTTGAGATAAGAGTTGTCAAAATTTTTTTCCTCAGAGACAGCGATGGAATTTCACCTGCTGTACCACGAAGATTAGTTTAAAACATCTGCAGCTTCTGCACTGCTGATGTCCATAAGAATCCATTTAAGAATGTTGTGAGAATTTACTTCTTCTTTCTCTCTCTTTTCTTCTCCTTCTCCTTCTGTTTTTGTTTTGTTTGGTTTTTTTTTTTTCTATCTGGCTGTAGAGCTACTCGTGTAATTTGATGGCCACCAACAACTGTATGTGAAAAAAAAATTACTAGGCATTTTTAGGTGTTCCAGATGAAGGTAACCTAACAAAATATATGTGATGTGTGGTATAGAATTACTCGAAGAGAATCAGAAGCTGAAGTGACAAATGCAACAGGTTCACCTTCTAGTTTAGTGAGTTCACAGTGGATGTAAATCAAATTGATGAAGTTCCTTTAAGTGATTTTTTTCTTATTTTGAAGCTACTTCTCAGTATGAATGTGGAAAATCCAAGTTCAGACCAAAATTGTGTGCTCAAAGGATTGTTGCAGGGTGTGTTTCGCATCCCCACTCCTGGCCCTGGCAGATCAGTCTCCGTACCAGGTATGGTTATTCCCCATTAGATTAGAGTCTACATGCAAGGAAACCTTGCCTCTCACAGGATGTTACAGTGTGTGGTTTAAGCATTCTAAACTTGATTTTAATTTAAAAATAGCTCAAGGCTAAACATTGTGTGTGCTATTCTTAAAGAAGGTCATTTAGACAACCAAGAACCCTCTATTTTGTGACACATAGAGGGATCAATAAAATTGTTAATTTCAAAAACATTTTCAATAGAAGGCAAAATGACTTTGTTACTATATTCTACAGTAGCATCAGTTTCCAATGAACAAAAGCAACAGTATGGCTAGTACACCTCCTGATCAGTCCTTCCATGTAAGTATTTGATCGTACTGGCAAAATTATTAATGTAACTAGGAATCAAGACCAGTTGCAGAGGTTTATGACTGTGATCAGAGCTAGAAAAAGTCAAAATCTCTAAAATAATGAACCTCACTGCACATGGGATTTTCCAGTAATAGAAACACTGACTAAGAACAAAGATCTAGGTGTTTTCATACAAGGCCTCATAAAAATGTCCACAGAACCCTACTGTCATTGTGAGAAACATTATTCAAGGAAAGCAAAACATTTCTTAATGAAATTGTGGAATAATGTCTTTAGTTTGTAAAGGCACACATGTTAGAAATATTACCTGATAAATTACAGTAGGATTAACTTCCCCATCTGAAACCACTGCCCTTTTCATGCCTTTTTGCTCTATTGCAGTTTTGGCTTGCATTTCTGTGGAGGAACTCTGATAGATCCTCAATGGGTTCTTACTGCCGCCCACTGCTTAGAAAAGTAAGTATCTGTTACAGTCTGCACCACCAACTTCTTACACTAGATAGAAAATCACAGGAGAAACAAGAGACACCCAGTAATCAGCCTGAGCTGGTTGCAAACAGCTTGAAAGCAGTTGAGAATTGAGCCGAGTCTATTTGTCATTCATTAAAGCTGAGTTTTGACTGTAAAACAGAGTGATGATGATAACTTCTGCCAATTTGATTTCATGTGCCATTATGAGAGATTAAGTTCACTCCAGAGCTGGCTATCTGGCATTGATACAACAAGGCGCCCAATAACATTGTAAGTGGTCTCTGTCCTAGTTGTGTATTCATCAGCTCACCATGTGCAATCATTTCCAATAGGTCCTCACGACCAGCTGCGTATAAAGTATACCTTGGACTACACAAAGAAGTAGCAACAGAGCCATCAGTACAAATACGTGATGTAGAGAAGTTGTTCAAGGAGCCACGCAGAGCAGATATTGCTCTGCTCAAACTGAGGAGGTACCCTTTCACCTGAAGCATTCCTTTGTTCTGATGGGACAAAATGACTAAAAAGTGTTTGCTGGTGGTGTAGAAATGAGTGTTTCTGCACACTCTTTGTTCAATTAGTGATTTGAGACCCTCTCTTTCTTCCTTTTCTGCAAAAGCTCCAGGATTTCAGAAAGGGAAGGGCTGCCTTGGGAGGGGAGGAGGGCTAGGGACAGTTACCCAGGCTGGAAATGCACTGAGTGTCAGCTGCTGGAAGGTGAGGCAGTGGCAGCAGAATAGGAGGAGGTTATGCCTAGAGGAGCTTTCAGTCGGTGTTTCTACATGCTTCTACCTTGATAAGGTAATGATGATTCAAACCTGCAATATTAGCATGATGTCACTCCATGCTGTTTCCATGCTGTGGTGGGGAGATTACTTCTTCCAGCAGGTCTGACCAGTTGGCAGGCAAAGAATTTGATGTAATACCCAATATGGCCCTTCTTGCACCTGTTTTCATCCATCAGAAATGCTCTCTGTGGAACTGTGCAATCAAAAGGAGTTTGTCCATGCAGCTGCAAGCAGGTGTGAATGTGTGGTGCTCGGGCTTTCATTGCTGTGGCTGCAGTGCACGTCCAAAACAGATGCAGGGTCAGCATAAAAATATGGCCTTGTAACTGAGCTTTAGCTGCACCCAGAGCAAAGTGCTGTGTGCTAAGTGTCCCGACAGAAAGTGATTTATAATCAGACTGGATGCAGACAGGGCAAGCTAACACCCAGGTGTTAAATGCCACTAATTCACCCCCTTTATAATAGTTTTGTAACTAGGTTCTGTTGGCTATGCATTAGCCTGAGTCAAATTCCCCTGGATTAATGTTGTTTCTTTTTATGTCATTCTCCATTTCAGACTTTTCCCTTTTGTGTATCGCTTTCTGAGGGTTTAGAGCCTAAAAGTAATTTTGCACATCAGAAAAAAACCTTAACTGAAACTAAGGATTTAAATTATAAAAGGCTGAATGTATTTAAGGTCTTTTTAGAATCCTGAAGCTAGTATTAATTATAATTGTGCTAATGATTCTTCCTGTTTTTTCATTTCAGACCAGCAGTCATTAATAATCATGTAATCCCAGTTTGTTTACCGAAAGAAAACTCTGTGTTAGGAGGAAGAGAGGAGTGCTATGTGACAGGCTGGGGGGATACAAAAGGTAAGACAGCATTAACCCATTTAAAAGCTCCGTTTTTGGAGACTGGCATATACTTGTATTCAAAATGTATTCTCTTTGTGCCCCACACAAGCTACTGATGAAAAACTTATTTCATCAAAATTCATCAGGTGCTGCCAGTCCTTCCACTGTCTCTCTCTGACATGGATTCTCCTCAATCATTCAATGCTATGTAAACTGAAACCCTCTAAACAGATGCTACAAGAGGAGAAGCAGAGCTAAGGAGTCACTTCTCTCTCAGTCCATATGCTCTTCCCCAAAGTGGGCTTTTGCCCATTTGGATGGAAAGTTTTTCTAGATTTAGGTTGTTTCTTAATCGCATAAATGTGAGTTTGCTCATTCTCTTGAGTGATTCTTCCTCCCAACTAGCCTGGTTCACATCTCACACGAATAAACCCTCATTTTCAAAACCTCCCACTCTGTCTTCATGGAGAAGTGCATCAGTACCTTCTCTGCCTCCTTGCCCATCATGTCATTTTCAACTGTTTACTTCCTACCTAATTTCTTCCACAGAAAACTCAGATATAGAGAAATAAAATCACTTGGGAATGACTCCCACAAGTATCTGTGGGTACTGGATCCACATGGATCTACTGTGAGAGCAGGAAGGTCAATGGTGGGTGGTAGAGGGTGATAAATACCACAATACTGATAATCCTTACTGATTTTGGTCTATCTTCATATTGTGCCTAGGAAGTGTATGAACAGTGCACACTATGCTGATTTTACTGCTTATCCATATCCTGGTATTTGTGTTTTATGAATATGATAATTACCTTTGTCATTCTTTTTTGGTTTCATTTTTATTTGCAAAGGTACTCGTGGTGATGGCTACTTAAAGGAAACTGGCTTTCCTGTAATCGAGAATAAAATATGCAACCGCCCTGAATTTTTGAATGGTAGAGTCAAAAATCACGAACTCTGTGCTGGGAATATTCATGGTGGCACAGATACCTGCCAGGTAAGAAAGTCTGTGAGCATCAGAGTTGGTTGTAAGCACATTCAAATCAGATAGGGCATTGCTTTTTGGTCTTTAGAGGCCCAGAATTATCCTCAGGATGTTACCACACCACATGGTATCTGAGCTGAAGAATGCCCGTATATTCTGCTCTTTCCTCGCTCCCTTGTCTGCTGCTGGGACGTGGGGCAATTTTTCGGATAAGCCTGAGCTACAGAGCATGTGGTACAGAGCACAGCTGCACAAGTCAGGTGTTCCAAGCTAGCTCAGTTAACAACATCTCAATTAGCAGTCAAGGAAGGATGCAATGGAGCCTGCCGTACAGGCAAAACCAGGGCCAAAGGAACTATGAATTTCCAAGCATCAGTGCCACTGGATCATCTAGTAACAACAGGAGCCCATGAAGACCTCAGAAAAGAGACTGAGGAAGGAAGCACAGTTTAAGTTAAGAAGGACAATCAGATTCTTTCTCAATAAATCCTCTTACTTCAAAAATAAATTTAATGCCTGGGTGACATGAAGGGGTGACTTTACAAAAGTGTTCAACAACATGCATGGAGAACTCTTGCCTTGCTAGATTTCCAGTGTTTCCTCATAACTTCTGCATCCTTCCCATGTGGGAGGTACTTCTATTTCCATGCCTCCTGTGGGAAGGCTGCATGGGTCTGTCCAAGAAGGAATCATCTTGTTCTTTCTCTGTTTAGGGGGACAGTGGAGGACCTCTAGTATGTCTGGACCAAGATAAATTTGTCCAACATGGAGTCACATCCTGGGGCCTTGGCTGTGCCCAACCCATGAAACCTGGTGTTTATGTTCGAGTCTCCAACTATATCCCTTGGATTAAAAGTGTGATGGAAAGCAACTGATCCTGGGTGTGGACTGCCCTCTCCTGGAAAGCAGTATGCACGTCAGAAATACAAGATTCCAAGTGCAATATTAAAGCTACAATCATTCATAAGAAAGCAAAATAAATATGATCATCCATTTTAAATTGCTATAAATTAATAGTCCTTGCCAAGAAGCCCAACTGACTGTCTGTTACCCTCTTTCTATATATTCTAAGGTTTTCTATGTCTGACAATAGACTTACCCACCTCTGAAATACATGTCAAAAATCCCAACCTTAACTGTAACTGGACACCTGCATTTTAATCTTATGTTAGATTCTACAATGACATTTTCTTCTAAGGTCATCATATGCAAGATGTTGTGCTTCCAACGTATGAAGAAATAAGAATACTTTTTATTTTCTATGAGTTATCTGAACCTCTTACCAATTTGATGCTACAAACCAAAGAAGGGTTTCACAGTACATGTCTTATATGCCTGTGAAGTTTTATTAGATATATCTGATAGCATTAAATACATGGGATGAGGAAAAAAAAAGAAGCAAACACATTTGGTTTGTGTTTTTGTATTTTTTGTTGTCATGGAAATACATGTGTCAGAAAAGTGTAAGTGTTGCATCAAAGATATAAAACAGTGGATAAAAACCAGCCTCACCCTGAAGTAAGTCCCTAGTAAAGAAAGGGAAATAACTATCAATAATTACCAGAAGTAGTGACAATGCATCTACATATTATAAAATTGTGTTGTCCATAGTACCCATTCATTTCTTTGTACAGCATTATCTGACTACGTAACTGTTAGACGTACATTTTTCTTCTCTAAAAGAAGATTATGTACATTTGTGGTTATAGGAAGTGAAAGCTCAAACCTTTTGAAATGCTTTCCAGGTAAAGCTTGACTCATGCTTGCCAAAGTGAAACAATTGCTGACTATGTACTGCTCACATCCTGCCTCTCTTGCATATAAACCTGGGAGCTCCCCACAAGCATTTGGGGACCCCCAGCTCTGCGTGGCATCCTTCCTGCATCCCCAGGGTGTGCTGAGTCTACTCCAAGTAACACAGCTGCTTTCTGGGGTGGGACTGGTCTTGTCCATTTTCTGCACTGCAGAGGTGCAGTCCCAGACAAGCCAAACTGCGCATCGTTTCTAAACCGTGTTTATTTTTTTGTATATCTGTATGTACAGAGGAGATGTGTTGCATCCTAGGAGTTTTATTTTGGTTTGGTGTTTTCTCCCATTGCCTTAAAGGAAGATGAGAATTATAAAGCATAGTTAGGTGGCAGGGTGATTTTTGAAGTTTCTACATCTGGAGTCTGATTCTGGGAGATGCAATCATCTCAGGGCATTGCCTTCCCGAGCAGGAGCAGCTCTGGTAAAGCACTCCCCACTCACCTGTCTGGTCAGAGGGATTCATTGAACACAAATACCCTCCTGCATATTTTCCATATAGATCCACTTCGATCATTAAGCCAGCCGAGAGATTCGTACAATACCTCCCTGACAGCAGAAATTCTGTGTTGCAGCTTGGTCTGTGACTTGTGAAGCTCTTCAGATGTGAGCTCTTGAATGCATGGCTAATACCTGGCTTGTAGACAGAGAAACCATTGGTCCTGCTCTCCTTGCTAAACCGGTAATGCCTGGACATGCCTGAGTAGCCACGAAAGTCTCACCTCACAACCCTTCAAAGAATGCCAATTGTGATCTTTTCCTTCTGCAAGACTGTCAGCGGCAATAAAGTGACAACCATTTGCACAGACTGGATGAGGTAACTCAGTACATTTGGTGCAGTGGCACATTTGACCCAAAATAGCACTTTCACCTGTTTGTTGGTCCAAGAAACCTCTTTGCTGGCGGGAAGAACACAGCTGTGTTTCTGAGGTCACATTTTTCATGTGCCTTTGGTGATCGTACAGTGACCCTTTGTCTCTTGTGTACCTCACATCTCTCACTGAGCCTCTGGAGGATACACATGCAGGACAACTATAGCTGGCAGAGCTTGGGCCCTCCTTGAAGAGGTGCCTCTCACTGAGTAACCTGGGTCACAACAGCCATTTTAGTGTCAACACATGCAGCTTAGGAGAGCACTGCTCTGCCTCCTGAGAAGCTTGTAGGACTTTCCTCTAAGTGGTTTGAGGCACACATTAATTTAGAATAACTTTTTTTAAACAAACAGCCTGTCCTGTGGCCTGCATGCCCACGTGTATCCACCTCCATGCAGCTGGTTTTCCTTGGGGTTCTCACTTGCTGAAGCTCTTCATCTGGTTCCACCACCTCATCTGCCCTCTCTCACCCACAAGAGTGTAACCCCACTGTCACCAAAATGCTGGTCATACCTCACATTACATACCCACTACACCTTCTTGAGGCAGCACCAAGTCTCACAGAGATGGGAGGATTTTTCAACTTAGAAAGTCCCTGTTAGGGATAAGAGTTAGCACAGGAGCAATTATCAAATACAAACTCCACCTGAAGTTGCTAAGCACTACTAGATTAGAAGTCAAAACGTATGCACAGGCTTTTTTCTGCTATCCTTTACAAAATGAATTTCTAAGAAATAAGTATACTCAAACTTCTGACACTGTCCCTAGCCGTTTTACCTGCCAAAATTTATCACTTATGTTATCTTTTGAGCAACACATAATGCTATGTGAAACAAACCATAATCTGAAAGGTGGAAACAAGTCTGCATCTCTCACTTCTCAACAAGTTTTAGTTGTCCACGAACAGAAGAAACTGGCAAATATTATTCACATTTATTTGGAAAGTCATAGCTTTAAAAGATCTCTGCAGTCCTTCTCAAACTGCTGAAGTGTTTAAGACAATGATTAAAAAAAAAAGAAATCACAAAGAAGAAGCACTGAATGAGCATGGTTCAGCTCATCCAGCATCACATGTGATCACTTCACCCTGGCTCTCCAAGGTGCCTTCAGCAGGGGCTGGCTGGGCTGAGTTTTGTGTCTGGGTGCCTGCACTTTCCACCCTGCACTGAGACACAGCACCTGGCCAGTGCAAGCCCTAAGCTTCCAGTTCTCTACCAGCCAGCCTTGGGCTGTTGTCTTCAGCAGGACTGTATTGGTGTAGGAGAAGTTTTCTCCCTGTATCAGTAGCTCCAGTTTTGGGTTGTCTTCTAGATTAGCTGGATATATTGTGAGATGGTCATTTAGTTTCATATCTTTAAGTCATTACTGACTTTTGCTGAGCATACCTTTGACCTTTACTATGCCTCAAAGTTAGAAACAGCCTTGAAAGACAGGCCTTTATCACTAACTGCCTAAAGTGTGCAAACATTAGGCTGGGGTTATTATTAAAGGTCCTGTTTTCCTCCAGAAGGGCTGGTGATAAGGGCAGCTGCTGGGTAAAGGCAAGGAGAGGTTGGAATTGTTGAAAAGCACAGTATATTCCTCACCATAGGAAATCCTCATGTGCTCTTAGGATGGTGAGACTGGAGCAGTGGTCATTCAGTTTCACTGACTGTACTATAATGCTACTCATTTGTGGTATGAGCCTTCCAAACTCAGTCCTATACTTGCTTATGCTAAATATGTTTTTTTTCTGAGCTTATAAGGCCCTTAACAACTGCTCGCTGACTTTCTTTCGTTTATTTATTTCTCTGTTGTTAGCAGGGTAGTTTTTAAATGCCACATCTTCTCAAGTCCATCACTGTAAGGAGTGTATTGTTCACCAGTCAGGTGAACAGGACCAGGACACAATTCTTGACGAAGGTCATACAGGAGAAAGGAAAAGCAGTCTGTCCCTGGAATCTGCTTGCAGAGCCAGAGTGTTACTCTGTTACATCATCTTCAAAGGACCAGTTAACACTTCCCTCCATAACCAAAGCTGCTGTCTTATCCCTGCTCAAGACAGATTAACATCTCTGTCAACAACCCAAAAAATTTATCCCCAGGATAGAAAGATGACAAATAGCGATAATGAACAGAAGACAGGAATTGCAGGTCACCTTGGCAGTGGGGAGGGTGAAGGAATTTGGTTTGTAGGGACAGGCAGAGAGCATGATTTGCAAAGGAAAAAATCAGCATGCTCTTGAAAGAGGTGTTTGGAAAAGCATTCAACAGAGGAGAGCAGGCAGAAGCCCTTCCCTTGGAGATATGAGCGGTGTCACATGAACCTCAGCTGTGTCTGGGGAAAGGCACTAATGGGCAGCAGGACAATCTGTCCTACAGAGTTAATGTGCAGTGTATGACACCTACATAAAGCTCTGGAAAGGCAAAGAGGACTGCTGGCACATTTCAGAAAGCCCTTGAACAAGGAGGGAAGCAAGGCTTTTGTTCAAAAGGGTCCCTGTGGGTGACAGCCAGAACAGAGAGAAGTTCTCCTGATGCACACTGCTGATTCCCAGCCCTCTCAACGAGGGAAAGATCTGATCACCGTGATGAGTACCCTCCTTCCTGAGCTGTCATATCTTCTATTTGTCCAAGTTCTTCAGGGGCAAAGGAGGACAGGTTAAAATAGTCATCTTCTCCTCCTCAAGGTCATCTGAATCTTAAACAAGCAGTACCATTTAAACCCTTCCCACCCAAACGTAAATCCTAACAAAACAATAAACAAATGTCTCAAATAGAAAAAGAAATAAATACAAGGTCACTGAGCTGGACAGTGCATCTTTTTAAAGCTGTTCTGTTTTCTATGAAGAACCACAGTGCCTTCTTGCAAACAGCATACTCAGAAAAAAAAGAATTTATTCCATATTCATAGAAAAATACACTGCTTGTATTAAATGTCCTTGTGCTTAGAAGGAGAACATGAAGTTTAATCCATATTCTGCAGCAAATTTTGAAGTGGCGGCAGGTGGAGAACAAATTCCCAGTATGGGAACAAAGTTCTTAGCTCAGTGCTGTCCTTCAAAAGTCAAATATAAGAATTGGTGTCCCGATGTTTCTGTTTCTTGCCACATTTTCCAAAATGACTGTTGAAACAGAAGGGGAGAGGGGTATGAGTGTGAAAAAACAAGAAAATAATAGTTCAAGTTGTAGTCCAAGCTGCAGTAGTGAAACTTTTTTGACACTTTTGCATAGAAAATTTCCTTCTTCTTTAGTTTGTACATTGAATCAGGCAAAAGTCGTTCATGTGATATCCAAAGCCTCTCCTTGAAACCTTAATGTATAGCACTAGATTCTCAAATTATTTAGCCAAGGTGTAAATATTCCCTGCATATCTGCAGGGCAGTGAAGAGTCTGGCTTGCTGTGTGCCAGGAGTAGGAAAGCTGTGCCTACAACTCTTCACCTATAAATCCTTCTCATATGTGACTTTTAAATGACTTCACAAATGTGGAATTGCATCCATGATAAGGGACCCTTCTTCACAGGATGCTTGGATTGAGGTAATGGCTGGTTTTCTCAGAGAGTTGCAGGCTATGCTTCACAGCAGCTCTCTTGCACACTATTGCTTTCTGCTTCCAGAGACACATAGGAAAACTTGTGTCTCTGCAGGGAAAATACAGATTTTATCACCACACTTTTTTTAAACAGCCTTCCTTAGTGACACTGCAAAATTCAGGTTTCTATTGAGGAAAACACCACCTGCTCATAGCATCAACCTAACCAGGGGATTTACTTTGACACTGGAAAACGTCAATATTTATGACAGTTGGTAAAGTTGGAGGGCAACATCCTCAGGAAAAAACCTCACCCAGGTAGGAGTAAGAAAATACAACTCATACCTTGGAAGCTGCTCCACATCCTCCACTGTCTCTGGTAATGAGATTCCCTTTGTCTCTGGTAAAAACAATACTAGGAGCCCACAGACAGCTGCGAGAATACCTACAATGGACATTGAAGAAATACAAAAGAAATAAGAATATTGTTACTTTTCTATTTTCAGCATTTATCCACTGAGAAAAGTTTATTAAGTTTGAAGTGAGATATTTTAAGTGCATCAGCTATTTCTGATTAACCTACTCTAATCAAATACCTCTATGTTACATTAATTTAACCTATTACAAAATCACTTGAGAGCTATGAGTTCATTTGCAGCCTGGTCTCCCCAAATGGAATCTTAGAAGTCAAAAACTTGAGATAAGTGCACATGGGCAAATGCATAAAAACAGCACTGGAACCAGGGTGGTATTTCTCACGTAGAACAAATCTGCCTTTGCTCAAAGGGCTCTGTCATGCAGATGCATCTGTGTTTCTGAGATTTTCCTGAAATACTCTCTTCCTTTATCCATGGCCAAAGTAAATTATGTGATTCAGAACGTAAATTCCTCCTTGGGGAGCAGCATTCAGACACAATCTGAATGAGGAATGGGTATTTTGGAATAATTTCCTTCATAGATGTAATTCACATAATGTAGTAAAAATAGAAGGGCTGGAGCAAAAAATCAAATATTCCCTGACTGTACCACAGTTCATTCTGATCTTCTCTGATTTTGTAGCTGTTTACTTAAGACAAGGAATTCATGTGTCCCTCAGAAGTGGCAGAATTTAATAGTTAGATAATGTGAACACTGTACTTCTATCTATGTCTTTTCTTGAAATAATGGCAATCTTTTAAAATGTCTTCTGTCTTTCCAATTTTGTTTGCAGCAAACATTGTCATTGGCACAAATTTCCCTTCTTGTTCTATCCTTTTCATTTCGATTTTTTCCAGTCACGTCTACCTCCTACAAATCTGGTTTGGTCACAGATTCTCATGCAATTACAGAACCTAGCTGAAAGCTTTCTCAGTCTTAAAGCACTTCACATAGTTTTTCTGCTCCTCCAGCAGTTACCTAAGCAGACCTGAGCTCTTCCACACTGTGCAGTGAAATCACTCATTTGCCATTCAGCCTCTTGCTCTAGGCACAAAGATGGAGAAGCGCTGGTCTGAGGGGAAGATGAGGCCACACACTACTTTTACCCCAAAAGAAAAGCTCTGTTAGGAGAACTATATTTAAACCAAAAGTACATTGTAAATCAAATCTTACTGAAAATAATTAGAGGTAGCTCCAACCAAATGGCTGCTAATCGGAAAAGCAGGAAGGGGGCTATGATCCCACCTAGATCACACAGACTTGAACACAGGGAAACACCAAAGTTTCTGCAAAAGACAAAAATACCAGATATTGGAGAGGAGATACCAAACAGAATAACCAGCAGTTTAAGGAGTAGAATGTAGACTTAGCTCCAAAATTATCTCTTCAGTATACACCATCTACATTAAGCAGCGGCTATTCAGCTAGGAAACTCTGGAGAAAACCAAGTTTAACTAAAGGACAGTGAAATAGGGAATGGGGAAAAGCAGAGGGAAAAGTTGAAAGATTCCTGGGAGCTTTTGACATACCTCAGTGTCGTAGGGTACAATTCACTGTTCACTAGATAGACAACTTCAAAAGCTATCGTGATGCTCAGTCTTCCCAGCGTGGCAACGGTCGTTTTGAGCCATGGAATATCTGTCCATACAAAAGGAAACACTTCTGTGTGAAGTGTGCGTTGCCACATCAGCAGAGCATTTCTGAGAGCCCCATGCCCAGTCAGCAGAAGTTATACTACAGGAACACTGTGCAAATCGGACTGAAAGGCCAGTTTTGTAGGTATCAATCTATACTGGCATTTATTGCTTTCGAACATCATGTGAGGCTGCTTTGGAGTATTAGAAATCACTTGAGTTGATTGACTCAAGATGCTGGTGGGGCGTAACAGCATGGGTGGGAGAATAACCATCATAAGCTTCCATGACCAGATCCAGACTGTGCTCCACAGAGGAGTACTTATCTATACAGGGGTGTTATGCTGTAGGAAACACTGTTGAGTCACCTCCCAAAGCCTTCTGACCACAAGCAAGGTACCTCTAAAGCTGCATAGAATCACAGAATCATTTAGGTTGGAAAAGACTTTTAAGACCATTGAGTCCAACTGCTAACCCAACTCTGCTACTCCATCGCTAAATCATGTCCTTAAGTGCCACACCTACACATCTCCTAAAAACCTCCAGGGAGGCTGCAGTAAAATAATTGCCCCTAGAGCAGTCCACCTACCCCTTGTAATATTTCTAGCCACTGCACATTAGACACATTTCCTAATTATGCTACTCCTGGTCGTCCTCCCCCCATCATACCTGGCACGACTGGCACAGGCTGCACCTGACACTGCCCCGTTGGCTCTGCCCAGCTCTCCTGGCTCCGCTCAAGCTCCGGTGAGCAGCTGCTGCCCTGAATACATCAGTGGGAACCCCTCGTACACCAGCAGGGGTGCAGTGGTCGCTCACGCACAGCAGGGCAGAGCTGCCCCTCTCATTGTGAGCAACCTCTCTCTGGAGGGCTGGTGCCCTCTGGAAGTGCATCACAAGGAATGTGATAAGCACTTCTGCCATGCCCCTGGGAGAGGATAGTCTCCTGCATGGTCTAACCATGACTAGACAGAGAGGGATGCAAGTGAAACAAGTCTGAATTTGGCACAAAGGGGAGCTCTGCCACTGGAGAGGGCTCTGGCAGTGATTGTGTTTTTTCAAACATTCAGTAGGAAGAACAAGAAAACATTTCAGTTTTCTCTGAATCAAAAATGAGACACTTGGGTATATTTCCCTTCCAAAACAACCAAACAAACCTCCATCAAATTTCATCCCATGTTGCGAGATGCTGCTTTTGCCCTGAAAAGTTCTGTTTTCCAAAACATTTAAGAAAAACAAAGGCTGGAAAGAGCAAAACAAATCCACATCATCTCCCTGGCACCCCTTTAGTCCATCAGACTCCCAAGGTGATGGTGACGTCCATGTGGATCCTCCCTCTGCCAGGGGACACGAACTATGTGTGCAACACAGTGTGATGGGGCTCACAGCTGAGGGCTGCAGTTTTTTCCATCTATGTAAACAGACTTCTTTAAAGCAGTATTTGGACCTCCAGTGTCCAACCTGCAAGTATCTAAATCCCTAGGCTGTCCTCTCCTCACCTGGGCAGGCTCCTCTCAGCACTTCACCACTGCTGAGAGAAGGCTATTGGCAGTCCCATGATATAACTTGAGGAACTAAAACCTCTTAGGACGGCCAAGACTGTCCCTCACTTTGACAGGAGTAGTTCTGGGGAGGGATAAGCCTTTCTCATGTCCACTGAGCTGCTGCTCCCCAGCTACAGTAAGGCAAAGCATAATCCTATGGTTATATACAATTCAAAGCACTTCCAAATGCTTCCTAGGGATAAAAAACAAAACAAAACAAAAAACCCCAAAACCAACAAAAAACCAACCCAAACCAAACCAACCCAACAAAAAAACCAACCACCCACCCCACAACCAAAAAAAAAC